>BQNB010016403.1:0-71689 GCA_026074375.1 Tanacetum coccineum
TACAAAGGGGATAATGTTGTAGGAGCCTTAATGAATGTGCCTATCTTTGTTAGAACTTTTTCTATTATGACTGATTTTGCAGTTTTGGAGGATATGGATGCTTATCGTGATAATGGAATGGGCGATGTTATTTTTGGCAAACCATTCTTAAGAGAAGTTGGGATTAAAACAAAACATTTTGAAAGGATGATCACCCTTTACAATTGTGATGATGATGTAATTTACCAAATGATACGATCACATCCGAGGTTTAAACGCCACACTAATGAATAATGTAACAAGATCCCACCATTACTGAAGGTAAGTGAGAATGATGAAAGGAATGGAATCTCGCATGCATACCAAAAGCTTAAGCGGTTCTACAAAGGAGTTTTGAATCTAGGACCCGATTACATTCGAGATGCGAAGATAGAAGAATGGCTCACACGCGGGCACATTAGCTTGCATGTGAGTCCTAACGAATAGATCTTCTTAGCTTGTTAAAGCTTAGTTAACTTGGATAAATCCAAACTAACTATGTAATAAACTATGATTATGAATACTACAAGTTATGCGGAATCTAACTTGTAATACTAAGAAGAACAATGTAAACAAAACTTTGAATATATATTGATTGCAAATATTCTGCCTAGGTTACAGAATAACTAACTATGAAAACTTGTATATTACTTGTATATCTTACTATGCCGTAGGGTTCCTTTTATACACTTAAGGAAAACCCTAATGGGCTTACAAAACGCGTCAAGTGATCATGCATATCTATTCCTAATATAACTCATGCATATAACTTTAGCAGTACTAACTATATAACTAACAGTACTAACTATTATACTAACAGTACTAACTATACGAGCAGTACTAACAATGTACTGGCAGTACCAACTAACTATAACTAGCAGTACTAACATACTTAGTCATTTTTCTTAAATAAGCTTGAGCAGTACAAAATTGTATTGGCAGTACTAACTTCTGTGTTGACAGTACTAAGTATGTAGACATTTAATTCCCAACAATCCTCCCCTAAACTTGTGATTTCCCTACAAATCTTCAAGCTTCGTGAATTAAAGCTTTTTAACTCTGAGAGGATTCTTCCAAACATTCTTCTTGTTCTGTACTTGTGATCTTATAAACCTTAAAAGTTCAAACGCCATCTCATTTTCATGATCAACCTCTAGTTTTCTTAGAACTTTCTTGTTGAAGATCAAATCCTAGCCTCTTCATAACTTCCTTTTCAATTTCAGAATCTTTAGGTACAAAAGCCTGATTTTGATCCCACACACTTTCAAATATAGGCCTAATATCTTCATAGCTTATTCTCTTGAAGTGACTCATCTTGTATCCTCCCTGATTCTTCAAATATGTACACATGTTCTTTCTCACTTCAGCTTTTGAGAAAGGTCTATTATGGACTGCATGATACCTTATCACATCAGGATCATTCCAATTAATAACTTTTTCCCTTTCATCTGTCTGCTTTGCTTCTTGAGGTATTCTTTCTTCATCAGCAATCCATTGAGCTTTAACTTGTTTTGCATATATTTCATCCTGCAGAATCTGTGCTTGCTCTTCCTCATAAAAACTTTTAGCAAATTCCTCATCAAGACTTATCTGTATCATCTCTTTCTTCTTGATTTTCTTTGGAGGCTCAGATTCTTGCATAATAGCTTTACCTTTTGCTGCACTCCTTTTGATATTCAACAATGTTTCAGCAAGAGTTCTATCATCATCATCATCATCATGTTTACTTTCCATCTTATGCTCAGCTGTATCATGTGACTTCCCTAGCTATCTGCTTTTGACCAAGTTTACAGTCTCATCTTTATCAATTTCTTCAATCATCCTCCCCTGTTTAGGAGAATCCTCAGCATCCAAACTTGGTCCTTCATCCCCTGCGGAGTCAATAACTGCTCTTTTTTTCTTGTGCTTGAGCTGTGTCTCCAATTTCTTTACCCTTTTGGTGAGAGTGATAAGAGCTTTGTTGTAGATAGCTTTGGTACTTGCAAGTTTATCCTCTAATGAAGTAACTTTATCTGACAATTTTGTATAAAGATTTATTAATTCCAAAAGTTGCATACTACCCTCCCTACTTCGAGATGTGTTACCTTCTCTAAAAGGTGGTTCATTGGGCAAGTTAGATACCCTTTCACGCCTAGCCTGAACAGGAATATCCCTCATGGTAAAGTGGCACCCGGGACCACCTTCTGAGCTAGTTCTTAGAGAACTTGGCCTAGATGATGTTACCTTGGTTTGGGTCTTAGCAATGTTACCACTGCCCTGCTATGCTTCTAAGCTAGAAGTAGTAGTGGTAGCCCTTACCAATCCATAATGCATCTCCTTGATGATGACCTCATCTGTAACACTTGTTGGAACATCAGACTAAGGTATCCTAATGCCCATTCTTCTTGTTCTTATCCTAGTTTTCCTATAGGTGTTGTAGATATTTTGGAGTTGTGGAGATGTTTCAATGAGAGTGGATGTGTTTTGGGTTCCACCTGAGCTTGATGGACCTTCACCCTGACCAGGTTGGTCATGAACCAGCATAGAAGCAAATAGAGGTACGAGTACCCCTAAAAAACCTCTTTTCATGTTGATAAAAAGTTTTTGTGTTAAAGAAGGAGCAACATATGTTTTCTTGTGTTGTTTAAGAAGCCTTTTCTTTTTATTCAAAAGTATTTGTATAAATCGTGGATACATCAAAAAATTTGTTTTACTATCCACATTTTTCACCATACCATCAAAAAATAGCTTTGAAAACTTAAAAGTCCTGTTTGTAGCTAAACAAATACTTGCAGTTGCAATATTACTAGAAAATTGTTCCCATGAAGTTTTCTTAGGACTTATACAATGTAAGATGGTATGGATCAAAAATCTCCATTGGGGTGAAAATTTACCTTATTGAAAAGTAAGTTTATCATCATTAGAAACATACCCCACTAGAGTGAGCTGTTCAAAAATTTCAGTATTGGGCAAAGAACTAATACCATCTGCATCTGCTAATTAGAGATGTCTCCTAACAGATGCTTCAGTAATAGCAATTGTTTGCCCATCAACTATGACAGATAACTTTTGTTCTCCATTATTGACTATTTTGACATTAGCAGTATGCCAAAACTGTTCAATTAGAGAAGCATATATAGTAGGATTAGCAGTCAAAGCATACCTGATATGGCTATCAGTAAGAAAATCTACTATCTGATGAAATTCCTCACTCCTAGTTGACTTTTGAAGAATTCCAAGTTTGCCATTAAAGATGTGTGAGAAGAGTAAAACTTGAAGAAAGTTCTGGGTTTAGGTCGATTATGATAGGGTGAGCTAATGATAAGAGCAAGTTAGAAAAATATAGATGACACTTAAGGGTTTTGATGTGATCGACTGAATAAATAGTGATTTATCTTGAAGAAAAGCTTAAAAATTAGAGAAGTATCACGAATTATCCAATTCAGGTAACCTATAAGCGAAGTATGCGGCAAAAATATCTCAACGGTTATATTTAATTAATGATAACTAATTCCACCGCCAAACAGTACTAACGGTAACCTAGCAGTATTAAGTTAACACTAGCAGTATTAACTTTGGTCTAGCAGTACTAATATTTTTGCCCATCATTTGCCTAGCAGTATTAACCTTTTCTCCAATAGTTATGCAACAACATGCCTCTATTCATCACAAACACACTAGAAATAACTAGATAGACATGTGAGAATTCATGAGGATCCATATTTATGCATAACCCATGAATAGAAGTCAAAAACTGTTAACCAAATCAAAATACTACTTTTGACCCATTTCTTCCCAAATTTAACCTCAAGTCATCCCAAAAACTGTAGTTGGAAGTATAGTTTTTGGCAAACTATCAGCCATCAACGGATTTGAGAATTCTTTACCAGTTGTCGTTTGCCCTGGAATAGCCAATTCTTTCTTGTCTGTTAGACATGGTGAATTGATGACCATTTGTTGTGTGGTGTATAACCAACACTGAAAAGACATCCATGATATGAGCAATATCCTTCCCTCAAACTTTTATCAGCAACACCAATACATATATACACAGCAGTACTAACTGAGCCTTAGCAGTACTAACATTTGTACCAGCAGTACAAAGTTTTACCCAGCAGTATCAACTAAGCCCAGCAGTATTAAGAGACTTGCCATCATATATATCCTTCTATACCAACTCAACCAACATATGTACACAAAGAGCCTCCCCTTAATCCATGCACTAAGGATTAAGCATACCAATGCTTGCAATCAAAAACTAAAACCTAGTCACATCAAAGGCTTTAGTAAGAAGATCTGCAACATTGTAGTCAGTGTGTATCTTGACCATCTCAATCAGTCTCTTCTCATAAGAGTCTCTAATAAAATGATGCCGAATCTCTATATGCTTTGTTTTAGAATGATAGACAGGATTCTTGACAACACAAATAGCACTTTCATTGTCAACATGAATCTTTGTCTGCATAAAATTAAATCCATAATCCAACATCTGATTTTGGATCCAAAGCACTTAACAAGCAGTGAGCAGCAGCAATGTATTTAGCTTTAGTGTTGAGGTTAGCCATCACAGTCTGCTTTTTACACTGCAGTGATTAACCTTATAACAAGAAATTGACAACTCTTGTTTGTGGATTTCCTATCCAAGCTGGCACCTACATAGTCATTGTCTGAAATAGATACAGTAATATAGAGGAGAGTCCTTAGGATACCAAAGGCCTAATTTGGGTTGACCTTTTAGGTATCTAAAGATTCTTTCTACTGCATTCAAGTGGGAAACTTTTGGCTGAACTTGAAATCTTGAGCATGCACAAACTGAGAACATAATATCTGGTCTAGAGGATGTAAGATACATCAATGACCTTAGTCATTGACATGTTTAAAATGAAACATCACATCCTCACAATCTTCTTCTTTTTTTTAAAGCTTTATGATGTTTCCATAGGAGTTACTGGCTGACCTTTATACTGAAAAGCCTATATTTTTCAGGACTCACCAACATACTTGGTCCTGACTAATAGATCCATCCTCTTCTGCTTGACTTGTAAACCCAAGAGAAAGTTAGCTGCTCCAATTAAAACTTATCTGAACCTGTTTGTGTATTTCTGCTCAAAATCATCACTAAAGACTTTTAGTTGAACCAAAGATGAGTCATCTACATTATTACTTAAACTAGTTAGAATATCTCACTTGGAGTCTCTTTATGAACAAAGTATTGTCAATTTGTCCCCTGTGAAATCCATTATCCATCAGATAGGTAGAGAGTGTCTCATACCAAGCTCTAGGAGCTTGATGTAGACCATATAAGGCTTTCTCACTTGTAGATTTTCTAGAAATAGAAATTCTTAGATCCATATAAACCTGGAGGTTGGCAAATATACTTCTGCAATAGTGCCATTAGAGGGAAAAAGCACTTTTTACATCCAGTTTGGTACACTAGAAAATTCATAAATGATGCAAGGCCAAAAATAACCTAATTGCTTCAACCATAGCAACAGGAGCAAAAACATCATCATAATCAATGCCTTCTTCTTGTTTATACCCTTGTGCTACCAGTCTGGCTTTGTTCCTTACAACTATTCCCCTTTCATCCTTCTTATTTCTATACACCTACTTTGTACCAATAGCCTTTTTGCAACTAGGTAAGTCAACTAGTGTACAAAGCTTATGAATCTTGAACTAAAGCAGTTCCTCTTGCATTGCTTCAACCTAACTTTCATCATCAAGGGCTTGAGATATCTTTGTGGGTTCATGTTGAGAAAAGAAATAAGAAAATAAGCAGTTCTGGAAATCTTTGTGATTTATCCTTATCTGGTTTTGAATGTAGATAATCATGATGCCTCCTAGAAATTCTGCTTGTATGCCCTTGTTTGTACTGCTGACTTTGGATCCCCAATAATCTGAGCTTTAGGATGAATAGAGTGTACTCTAGTTATGGGAATAGGACTGACAACAGTGGAAGGTTCCATGTTGTTAAAATCAGCCTCTGCACCCACACTTTGATCAAACATAAGGAGTATTGAGAGTTTCCAAGTCATGATCATCATAGGCATTGCCAATGGCAGTAATTTTTGAATTTCTGCAGATCTCCAATTCAGGCATTAGAGGATCATGAGGAAGATTAGCAACATCAATAGGGAAAGATCACCACAAAGAACATATGATGGTATACTTGATGGTCAAACATTGACTAAAAGTCTGGATGCAGGATGTAAGATACATCAATGACCCAATCATTGACCTATGTAAATGAACATCAACATCCTCACCATCTTCATCCTTTGTTAAAGCTTTGTGAGTTTCCATAGGAGTACTGGCTGACCTTATACTGAAAAAGCTAAATTTCTTCAGGATCTCACCAACATACTTGTCCTGACTAATGAAGATCCCATCCTCTTTCTGCTTGACTTGTAAACCCAAGAAGAAAGTAAGTGCTCCCATTGAACTCATCTAAAACCAGTTGTGCATTATCTGCTCAAACTCATCACATAAAGACTTCTTAGTTGAACCAAAGATACATATACTTGAACTAGTAGAATATCACCCTTGAGTCTCTTTATGAACAAAGTCTTGTCAATTTTCCCCTTGTGAAATCCATTATCCATCAGATAGGTAGAGAGTGTCTCATACCAAGCTCTAGGAGCTTGATGTAGACCATATAAGGCTTTCTCCACTTTATAGACTTTTTCTAGAAATTCTAGATCCACAAAACCTAGAGGTTGGCAAACATATACCTCCTCTTCAATAGTGCCATAGAGAAAAGCACTTTTAACATCCATCTGGTACACAGGAAAATTCATAAATAATGCAAAGGCCAAAAATAACCTGATTGCTTTAACCCTAGCAACATAAGCAAAAACCTCATCATAATCAATGCCTTCTTCTTGTTTATACCCTTGTGCAACCAGTCTGGCTTTGTTCCTTACAACTATTCCCCTTTCATCCTTCTTATTTCTATACACCCACTTTGTACCAATAGTCTTTTTGCCACTAGGTAAGTCAACTAGTGTCCAAACCTTCTGAATCTTGAACTAAAGCAGTTCCTCTTGCATTACTTCAACCCAACTTTCATCATCAAGGGCTTGAGATATCTTTGTGGGTTCATGTTGAGAAAGGAAACAAGCAAATAAGCAGTTATGGAAATCTTTGTGATTTGTCCTTCTATTATTTTGGATGTAGCCAATCATAGCATGCTCTCTAGAATTCTTCTTTGTCATGCCCCTTGTTTGTACAGCTAACTTTGGATCCCTAATAATTTGAGCTTGAGGATGAATAGAGTGTACTCTAGTTATGGGAATAGGACTGACAACAGTGGAAGGTTCCATGTTGTTGAAATTAGCCTTTGCACCCACACTTTGATTAGCATAAGAAGTATTGAGAGTTTCTAAGTTATGATCATTATAGGCATTGCCAAAAATGCTAGTACTTTGAATTTCAGCAGTATCCTCCAATTCAGGCATTAGAGGATCATGAGGTAGATTAGCAAGATCAATAGGAAAAGATCCACCAAAAGGAACAAATGATGGTCCACTTGATGGTCCAACAGGACTAAAAGTCCTAGATGCACTAGCAGTATTAACTGGTGTGCTGACAGTATTAAAATTGTTAGTACTGCTAGCTCTAGTAATCTTCTCCTAAAGAAGCTGGCTATCACACTGAGCTTCAAACTCTTTTCTAACAGCATCTGATTGCTCTGTAGCCTCATTCTCTTGATCCATCATCTTATCAAGAACATTCTTCAAGGCTTGATCATACTCATTTGCTGGTTCTTGTACAGTCTTTTTACAAGCATCATCATCAACTGTATCATCCTCAGCCTTGTCATATGAGCTCTTGTAGCTTGAAGAGATAGATGACCATAATGGGAACACAATATATTGTTGAGTAGACACATTCTCTTCTTCAGTTTGTCCAGCATCAACATTTTTCTTCAAACCTGTACTGCCATTAGTTTCTTGTGGACCTGTTATCTTACCACCTCTAGTACTTCCACCAAAGGCAACAAAACCTCCATCAATATCTTGATAGTCTATAAGTAAGCCTTTGTTCCCAGTCATATGCCTAGAGCATCCACTATCAAACATTCTTTTGTACTTTAAAGCTTGTTGTGGATTCCCCTGCACAAAGATAAGAGAGTTAGTTTCTCTTGGGGACCCAAGCCACTACTGACTTGAGTCTGCCTTGTGGATCAATATAATTTACTCTTTTTGAGATCCATGATCCACTATTGTCTTTGGATCCATTGTTTAAATCAGTCTTTTTAAGTCTCCAAACACAACATGCTGAGGCCTTAACAACAGTGACCCCATTTCCCTTAACAGTACAAACTGCTGGTTGCCCAGCAGTATTAACACCATTTACTTCAACAGTATTAACTTTTACTTTTGAAACCCTGGTATTAAGTATTGTTGATTTATAAAAAGGCCTGCTAATAGGTGAATATGACTTAGGAAAAGTATTTATTTTTGATTTTGAAACATTCACTCTATTTTTAGGGGTAGCAGTATTAACATACTGCTTGGCAGTGCTAACTGGTATTCTTCCAGACCTAGTTAAGATTTCAGTTGGAACAAATTTATTTTGATGATTTATTCTTTGAGTGTTGTTCTAAATTGGTCTAACTTCCTTATGACCAGTACCCTTTTCCCAAAGCAGATTCTTTAGGCATTCTCTTTTCATGAAAATCATAGTCTTTTATTAGATGATTGTGACTTCCACAAACAAAATAAGCTTTCTTAGTAAACCCAAAACCTAACCCTAGTTTTTAAGTCATCTTCCCATTCTAATATTTTCTATCTACCTTAGGAGATTGAGTGACCATCCTAGGTTTTACAGCTTGTTTATCAGATTTAACAAGTTCATTCCTAGCTTTAGTAAACTCAATCTTTTTAAAACTAGGTTTGACTGTTGTTTGAGAATCTTCAGACTGAAATATATCCTCATCATCATCACTAACCCAATCTTCAATGATAACTCCACTAGGCCTAACAGATTCAACTCTAGGCATTTCTACACTAGTATTGCTAGGTGGGGTGATACTTGTTTCAACTTGAGACACACTTGTTGGGAATTATATTTGAGTTGATAAGACAAAACAAGAATGAAAGAAAAGGACTAAAATCGTCATTCAAGAATTCTACAAGCTGGTGGAGAATTATTGAAGATTTAGTCAAAGATAACAAATTATAAAGATATCAAAATATCTCCTTATGAAGAAAGAAGATAACAGAAAATCAAGTTAAATATTTAAAAGATTTATGTTTATCTCTTTGTAAAACCTATTATCTCTTGTATATAAAGAGATACAGGTTATAGGTTTTAGAATCCAGAAAAGTGTCAAAGATGTAAACACTAAAAAGTGTGTATGTTCTAGGTGAGAGTTCTCTAATGTAGACGCCTAGAGTTTGTTTGTTTTAGCCTCAAGAATCTATGATTCCTGTTATTAGTTAAGAGTAACCGTTCTAGAATTGATCATCTAGAATTGGGGCTATGAAGAACGTTTGGTTATTAATGAAGAACACCTTGTTGAATATCTTTGTTCTTATTCCGCTTTGTTTTTATAACTTATGAACATTGATATTATCCTAGATAAGGGTCTAAAAAACCTGAGCTTAAATGATATAACGATTGTATGGTTTTCACAATTGGTATCAGAGCCTCGTGGCTCTTGATCTACGATCTACAAGGTTTTTGAAGAAACCTTAAAACCCTAATTTTCAAGAAATCGATTTGTGGTTAAAGTTTTCTTGGGTTTTTGAAGTCTAATTGATATAACAAGATTTATAATCGTCCTCTCTACCTTAATTGGTAAGCAATATGATTTATAAATCATTGTTATTATTAAGGGTTTCTCTACATCAAATTCGATTTTCTTTTTTGGTGATCTATTCATATTCAGAGAAGTTAGGGTTTTCAAACCCTAATTCGGTAAAAAGTAAATTGTGTGATGTTTAGCTTTCATGTTAAAGGATTCATGTTTTTCATTGATTCTTGATCTGTAATGAATCCAACAAGAGTTTTAATTCTGCTCGTTGATTATTCTGCTCATCACAACGCAAACCATATGGTTTCGTTTATAAAACCCTAAACACAGCAGCACCTTGTTCTTGTTCTTGGTTGTTCAATCAATAGATCAATCATGGCTGTTCTTTTTAGTCATCTGGTGCTACATGGTTTTAATTTTGGTGGAGCAGGTATATGAGTCTCAATGATGTTCTTATAACAACAGCAGCAGCAATCAAAGGTGAGTTTTAAATCTTAACGTGGGCCTGATGACTTACTAAGCTTTAAGGATTTTAAACATGAATGATTACAGTTGATGAATTCACGTGGTGTATTTATTTGAATGATATACGATGGTTTTGGCATGTGAATGTTGTTATGGAAAGTTATTATATAGAGTCAAAGAGATTTGTTTAAAAAGAAAGAAGATATGTTCGTTTTTCAAATCCTAATTTTTAGGGTTTAGTTAGGCATGTTGCGTGACATATTGAAGGAAAGAATGGTGTATTGAGTGCTGCTACAAGAATGAACAGTATTGTTATAAATGTATTAGATACTACTGTTTGCACATGGAATTGTTATACTATTCGTGTTTTAAGAACTGTTTAAGTATAGTGCTTGGGCTTAAAAGAAAGTGGTGCTACATGTTTTGGTACTACTATCCTACATTAGTACTGCTTTTGTAATGTTATATGTTGTTCGTGTATTGTGGTTATTACAATTGGGCTTTAAAGACTAAAACTACTTGGGCTCATGGAATATTCGAAAGAGTATTATTTTTGTAGCAGTTTTAATTAGTACTGTTCATGTGAAGAAATGTTTGTACTGCTTTCTTTGTCCGAGATAAGGTTTCAACTGCTAGTTAGTATTGCTCACCAAGTTTATGCTATCAGTGTTACTCAATAAAAATTAATACTGTTAATGTTAGCCGATATCGGATAATAAAGGATTTTTGTTCTCGGCTATCAGAAGATATCGGGTGACAAAGGGAATTTTGGTTATCCATAACACACACAAGAAGATTTTTAGTTTTTGATTTTGAAACATATTGGTTCCAACACACACAGAGGTTGATTGATAGTTTGTTCAGATGGTTCTTGGACAAACAGAAAGATTTTTGGATGGTTTAAATATTCTTAAAACGTTTAAAAGGCTCGTTTTTGGATTTATTGAAGATGTGGTTACGAAGAAGGTTGTTTATCACCTATTTGAAGATGAAGTGGAATTATTTGGGTACGTGTTCTTATCATATCTCAAATGGCTGACTACATTTGGAGATAACTTGTTAGTGCTTAGAAACGATGTGACGAAGAATTGACAAATCTAGCAAAGGTGTGTGATTTTTCTTATGGTGCTCAATGTTCGTATTTGCTATCACTTTGGTTATGTGTCTCATAGAAGATGAGGATAAATTGTCAAGAGATTGCGGTCTCCCTATACATCGGTTTGGGTATACATTCGAAGTCACGTGGATAGTACAAGATATAAGATACAAGTTTGGGTCGTTCTACTTCAGCATCAAGTTCGTTATACTTAGTTTTCTTCATCAGTAATCATTACATAGAGCTTACAGAATTGAAGATTCAAGAAATGGTTAACATATGGGTTTCAGGAGAAGCTTAATGTTAAAATGTTTAACCATTTATATGCTACATTAGGTGAAGGTTTTTACTACTGCTAGTCTTTGTTACTACTGCCCAAGTTCATTTTTCTTAAGGTGCGTAATGGAGGGGAATTTGGGTCATTGGAATATTTAGTTTAGAAGTGTAATATTGGTTCGTAGTTGTGAAGATCAAAGTTGCATACTTTAGTCTCCTATTTGATATTGTCAAAAAGGGGAAGAAGATTTGATGATTTGCAACTTATAGATCCTTGGTAGCTTAAGGGGAAGTTTTCATTCGTATATTAACTTTAGGGGAAGTTCATGCTTATTTGGTTTTGTCATTATCAACTAGTGGAAGATTGTTGGGAATTATATTTGAGTTGATAAGACAAAACAAGAATGAAACAAAAGGACTAAAATCGTCATTCAAGAATTCTACAAGCTGGTGGAGAATTATTGAAGATTTAGTCAAAGATATCAAATTATAAAGATATCAAGAGATCTCCTTATGAAGAAAGAAGATACCAGAAGATCAAGTTAAATATTTAAAAGATTTATGTTTATCTCTTTGTAAAACCTATTATCTCTAGTATATAAAGAGATACAGGTTATAGGTTTTAGAATCCAAAAAAGTGTTAAAGATGTAAACACTAAAAAGTATGTGTGTGTTCTAGGCGTGAGTTCTCTAATGTAGACGCCTAAAGTTTATTTGTTTTGGCCTCAAGAATCTATGATTCCTGTTATTAGTTAAGAGTAACCGTTCTAGAATTGATCATCTAGAATTGGGGCTATGAAGAACGTTTGGTTATTAATGAAGAACACCTTGTTGAATATCTTTGTTCTTATTCCGCTTTGTTTTTATAACTTATGAACATTGATATTATCCTAGATAAAGGTCTAAACAACCTGAGCTTAAACGATATAACAATCGTATGGTTTTCACAACACTAGCACTAGTCTTATTTGTTGTAGGCCTATAAACAGAATCATCCAATCATGCAAAATATAGGTCAGCAAGTAGAGGCATGTAGTTCCCAGTAAGAGGAGGGGGAACTGCATGATATTCATTATCCTTTTTGAACCTATCATTTGTTTGATTGTCATCTCCATCACTTGAACGACTATCAAACACACTATTAAACAATTCACTACCACTTGAATCATTTTCATTCAATTGATCTCCATATCCTAGACCAGTTTTATCTTTAGAACTTATTTGACTATTAATCAGTTTATTTAAGTTTTTAGAAGATGTTTCAAACTGTTCTACAGACCCTAAGGAGTTTGAAGTGTAGGCCATAAGAGCAAAC
This sequence comes from Tanacetum coccineum, assembly GCA_026074375.1. Lineage (NCBI taxonomy): Eukaryota > Viridiplantae > Streptophyta > Magnoliopsida > Asterales > Asteraceae > Tanacetum > Tanacetum coccineum. The sequence continues at coordinate 12,910 of BQNB010016403.1, forward strand.
TCAGTTGGTTCATCTTGAGCTATATAACTCCAGTCATATCCTAGTCCATCTTGGACAATCAAAGCATTTTCCTTAACAACCAATGCATCAGAGGTCTCCACTGGTACAGTTCTTCTGGTGTTGTCCCTACTCCTATACCCTGCATCTTTATTCTTGTTCCCTTGATTTCTTGGTGCTCAACATTCCCTTGCAAAATGTCCCCTTCTATGACAGTTAAAGCATTTAACCTTAGTTTTATCAAAACCTACATGTTCTTTGCCATTGAAGATTAACTTTCTTCTAGTCTTTTTATAAAATCGCTTAACCCTCATAGAGAGCATGGCCACCTGCCATTTAAGGTCTATTTCTTCCAAATCATCATGATCAATGTGCTCTAGGTCTTTATCATCTAGTTGTGGAGTATTTGACTGATTAGCAAAGAATAAGAACATTAGATCATCAGTATATAATGATGAAGAGGCTTATCCCTGAGAATTATGGCCTGATGCAGTAGAAACACCATTAGCAGTCTGCTAGTGTCTTCTGTAGAGAGAAATGCCACATTCTGAGAGTTTGAAGATGATCTAGAGGAACCTTTGATATCAGCTTCAAACACTTTTAGGTTATTGTATAAATCATCAATATCCAAATCATCTATACCATCTTTGTTCCTCATAATTAAAGCAACATTATTCCATGATGAAGGTAGAGCTCTTAATAATTTCTAATTTGCATCTTCATTAGAAACAGTTGCACCATTAACTTTTAGTAGACTGATAAGTGTTTGAAACCTATCATATGCTTTATCTAAGCCTTCTATGTCAGATACAGAAAAGTTTTCAAATTGTTGCTTCAAAACATTCTTCTGCATCTTCTTAGATTCAACATTGCCACCAAATCTACTCTTGATAGTAGTCTACGGAGACTTTGCATCCTTTATTCCATAGAACCTCAGTTGATACTCATCAGGAATAGCCAAAAGAAAAATGCTTTTAGCTTTTCTTTCTCTTTGTCTTTGTAATAGTACTTGGGCAGTCTTTGGAGGTACTTCAGTTTGAACACCATTTTCATCAGTTGTTACTTGTATAAGACCATCACCTATCAAGATCACTTGCCACAAACTATAATCTGTGTTGGTAAGATATTGCTCCATCCTCATGCTTCAAAGGGTATATTCACCCTTCTTGAGGAAAGGAAGTTTTACAGTAGACACCATTTGAGGAGATTCTACTGGTGCTATTTATGTTGCAGGTTCTTCACCAGACATTATGTATTTTAGGAAGAGATTATCTGATAAAGTTCTGTTTATTCAGAGTTTCTCTACAAGCTCTGATACCACTTGTGAAGTCCCAATGAAACGGATCTTCTTTAGTCTGTTAAAGCTTAGTTAACTTGGATAAATCCAAACTAACTATATGAGAAACTATGATTGTGAATACTACAAGTTATATGGAATCTAACTTGCAATACTAAGAAGAACAATGAATACTAAACTTGAATATATTGATTGCAAATATTATGCTAAGATTACAGAATAACTAACTATGAATTGATGATTCTAACTATGCCGTATGGTTCCTTTTATACACCAAGGAAAACCCTAATGGGCTTTCAAAATGCATAAAATGATAATGCATATCTATTCCTAATATATCTCATGCATATCACTTTAGCAGTATTAACTATATAATACTAACATCACTAACTATTAACTAACAGTACTAACTATACTGGGCGTAACTAACAGTCTACTGGCTAGTACTAACTTATAGAACTAGCAAATACTAACATACTTAGTCGTTTTTCTTGAATAAGCTTGAGCAATACAAAATTGTATTGGCAGTACTAACTTCTGTGTTGGATCAGTACTAAGTATGTAGACATTTAATTCCCAATATCGCAGATTTGCAACATTTTGCAGAAGGAACACCATTTCTCTAGCCATAATTAACTCATTTCACATAATTTAAGCTATTGCCACATTCCGTAAATTCGACCTTCTACCCAGAATTTTTTGATCCAAAAACGTTGTTTGACTTCTGAATAAGCTTCTAATAAGCACATATATCATGGAATTACATCTTCATCATCACAAACAACAACAATTTAGGTCGAAATGATCCAAAAAGCACCAAAACTTTCGGTTTCAAAAACTTTATAAAAGCTTTACTTTTAATCCATTAAAAACAGTTTTGAAAGAGGGGTTTTAGCACAAATTGAACACTAAAGGTATGCAAATCAGAAAGTATCAAACTTTGGATGAACCAAGCTTAATAAAAAAATAAGCCGAGCCTAATAAGCTTATAAAAAGCTATAGTATAAGCTTGAAAAATAAAATTACAAACACTAAACCCACCCGAGGCTCTTGATACCATAAACACGAATCAAAGATACAAAATAAGATAAGAAAAGAGAAGGAAGTTAGAGAGAGAAAGAGATGGTGGATTGAACAATAGTGTAAAAGATTACAAATGAACAACCAACCATTCTCCACTGTGGAGAAGGGGTATTTATGCCCCCTTAGGCTTGTTGGACGCCTAGGGTTTCTCATGGGCTGGGCTCGGGTTTTGCTTGGGCTTTTGCCCGCAACATGTGCAATATTAGATTGACTAACGAGCTCGATACCCGTAACTTAGCCTATTACAACATATATTTAATAAAGATTGAGTTTCCATGATTAGTAGCCGAGCTTCCTTGTTCGTCTCAATATTTTAAGGCTAACAAATATGATAATTGTATGAGTAATGTATTGTATTGTTATTGAACTATATTATTTGTTATTAGTGTTATTAAACTATGTAATTTCTTATTATTTTTATTGAGCTATGTTATTTCTTATTAAGTTTTTCACCAACATCAAGTGTGAAGTCATGTTCTAACACATCAAGAAAACATTTGCGGGTTTTTCCACAAATTACATTACATTATTGACAATGATAATTGTTATTAAATTATTATAAAAGCCTTTTGATCGGCACTTGAACTAGCTCTACAAGCCTCGCACTCTTCGTTTATCTCCTCTTTTACAATGTATATGTGTGAAGAATGCGGCTTGCCGTGCCTATTATACATGTATAGATCTAATGTAATCTTACTTCAGGTCCATAGTTGTGTAGTCCCTGTATTTAGATCACAATTAGGTTTTTGTAAATAGCAAAAATAATCATTTGACTTGATATTCTCAACAATGCAAGTAGCATCACTTATTGTCTTTATAATATTAAACATGTCTTCCCTGCTAAAATCATCAATGTTTAAAAAGTCTACTTCATTATCTACTCAATGTAAATATTTTCCTTATTGAAAAACCAGAGAAACATCCTTCACGGTGTATTAATATTGAAAACAGGTACAAAAGTTCATCTGTGCATTATAAAAACTAGATTTATTGGTCAAAGTATCTTTGAAATATAAAGCATTAAGGTAATGTAGCAAACATACCATAATTATTTCCAATGTATGATGGTGTACCAGACTCTCGGATACATTAAAGCTTTGGTAAATCCATAATAAAATGTTTAGAAAATAAGTGGCATACTCTTATATTTATATACATTCAATATATATCTGCGATATTACATTTTTTACGAGATAAGATTCTTGCCATTTATTACAACTGACGAAAAGGATAACTTTATTCAGGGATAAGATATTTGTGATATTGCATTTTTTGCGAGATAAGATTCTTATTTTGTATCTTGTGTTGTGATTGATCATTATGTTGCATTCCCGTGTTTCCGCCTATGACGGGGTGTGACAGAATGGTAATCAGGCCAAGGTTATAGAGAACTAGATGGTTTGGCCTAGACTATAACCTAGAAACCTTCATATAGTTGCATTATAGGATCAATGTGCGCGGTGTTTCGCTTATACGTGCTTATGTGGATATAGGGTATAGCATTAGTTAATTCGTTCATTTGAAATGTGTGAGCCTAATACTAAGTACCACTGGGAATTGATACGGGTATAAATGCGGTGGCCAACGTAATTATAAATGTATCATGACTCATGCATATTTAGTATTATCGTTCACACAAATCGGTGTTGACACCTTAGGACCGTCGTAGGCGTAGTATTGTATATTAAGTTACCCTATACGTGTTGACCGTCCCGCCTACCTAATGTTACGGGGAACGGGTGGACGAGCTGGTAGAGGTGGTGGTAGGACTAGAGGTCGTTCTGGTGATCAGGATGATGATAGGAATGGTCAAGGTGGCCAATTAGGTGGTCAGGGTAGTGAGGTGAATGATGGTGTTATCAGAGTCCCCGACTTCTCCACCATCATTGCACAGTAGTTGCAAAATTTACTTCCCACTATTGTAGCCCAAGTATGCGACCAAGGTAGAGGTCAGGGAAATTGTAGGAATCAAAACGGTGATGCCATCAATGACAACATCTGGGGTGATGTTAGTAGGGGTTGTACCTATAAGGAGTTTTTAGCTTGTACTTATAAGGAATTCTTAGCTTGTAACCCAAAATAGTATGATGGTAAGGGAGGTGCTATTGTGTATACCCATTGGATTGAGAAAATGGAGTCAGTTCATGATATGAGTGGGTGTAGGGATAGTGATGTGTCGTTGTGTAGGTGTTATTTATGTATCAAGTTTTACTATTTATTTTATGTCGACTATACCTAAAAACAACACTTTAACGGGTAGTGTACCCGGTCAATTGTAGTTTCATTGGTAAGTAGATCACTGGGAGCGAGAGCGTTAATTCCTAATTCTATCAGTATTAGGTTTCTAAGTTAAACTATAACTAATGAAAAAAAGATAGTGGTTTTGCCGAGAGACTGGCAAGGTTTTGTGTATCTAACCTAAGGTTTTGAAGACAAGTAAAGCAATAAACACATACAAGAAGACAACAAACAATAGAGAAGCCGGTTATGAACTATGTAGAAAACGTATCAACCATGATAATCCGATAAAACGCAGGTCTGTCTTATTAAGTGCAAAGAATTGTATTATCTCAAAGGCTATTATCATTCCTAGACTTAAGGCGGTACTTCCTCCTAAGACCTAGACACGCCTAATTTTGGTCTTAAATTGACGCATACGCATAAAGCTTCATTTGATTGATTATTAATCTATCTTATGATCTAAGTAATGGTGCTCTTACTAAACCCTTAGCTCATCGAGACTTTACCCACTTACTGCTTAATGGCTCTTTATATACTAGTAGTCCACTGTCCGAGTCCTTACTAATGGAATAAGAACATACTCGTTGATACCAAGGTCACCTTATGGCTCAACTAAGCTCACTAAACTAAAGGCAAGGATAGGTCAATATTTGTGATCCTATGATTTAGGATATATTAAATTACAATATGGAGAGCTATCCCGGTCTCATAGCCTAACGCCCAAACAACACCAAGTTGCAGCGCATTAAATATGTTAGACTAGACCCAGTTGAATGATAGGTCGCATAATTAAGCACGTAAACAAATATAAATTGATAAACATAAACAACAATCAACGATAAATTAAGCAGTCGATATAAACAAACCAAACATTAGATCTTTTAAATATGGCTGGAACCTATAAGGTATCAGCAGAAGTCATTGTAAAAATACACACGGTTTGATATATGAACGATTAAAGTAAAGAAACCTTGATCGAACGCGTATTCGGTTGCGCGAAGATTACAAGAGTTTTCCTATGATCTTGAGGCTCTTTTCTGACCTTCTATGCTCTTCTAATCGTCTCTTGGTCGACTTGGTGGTTTAGGGATTCACTTGCATGATTAAAATTGAGTTTAGGGTAGTCTGTATATATAGGGTCTGGTAGTCGGTTCGATACGCCGTATCCATCCATGTGGGATACGGCGTATTAGGGATTTCTTGGAGTAAGGACCACGTTTGATATCTTCCAGAATATTTTATTACTATATTGTGAATACGGCGTATAGGGGTTTCCTGGATACGGCGTATTGGTCTTTATGTCTTCGTGGTTTCTTGTGAAGTGTAGGCACGGATACGCCGTATCTTCTTGATGGATACGGCGTATTGGGTAAATCCAGCTTGTTCTTCTTTGTTGACCAAAGTATTGTATACGGCGTATCGTTGATGTGGATACGGCGTATTCTTCAAAGTCAGGCAATGGTCTTTTGATTCGTCAAAGTCTTGGATACGTCGTATAGGTCTAGAATAATACAGCGTATTTGCTGTCAGATCAGTATACTTTCTTGAACTCTTCATTTATGCTCCAAAATGCGTGCCTTTTAGCATAACTTCCCACTGTACTCCCATAATTATTGGCAATCTCAAATACAAACGATTAAGTTAAGCATTCTTTGCAATATTATACAAAATGGGTAATAACATGGGATAAAAATGATGCTATAAAATAAACCTATTTGAAGTCATCAAATATCCCCAACTTGAATCCTAACTTGTCCTCAAAGTTGCCTTTCATAGTTTTTAAAAAATGTATCCCTAGGTATTTTACGTTAAGCATTTATTTGATCTATTACAGTCACGGATATTAGGAAGATGAAAACACTCAAATCACTCAACTAATCTATGTGGTAACATGTAACTAATTCGCTCAATTGCTCGGTCGTGACGAGTATTCTATCATAATCTTGGCAAGGATACACATCTCCACCGCTAAAGCTAAGGAGTAACAAGTTTATAAAGGTAAATATGGGTTTTTGTATGGAAAGGCTTATGGTTTGATCATTCTATAATCTTTCACCAGAAGTACCATTCCAACAAGGCAACTGAAGCACACATACACACCCGGAATGTCAGGATAGACATGTGTGTTCGATCACATCCCCATTCGAATTTAATCAACGGTTAGGATGAAGAATGATATAGGGTAGGAACCTTCTAACTTTCACCAAAAGTCGTAAACCAACAAGGTACAAGACATGCATACATGGCCGGAACGCCGGAATAGACATGCATGTTCGTATGACTCCTCATTCGCGTAAAACCAGCGGCTAATCATTAGGTGAGAGGGAAGTAAATTGTTGTTAAATAAAAATCAAGAAACAAATAGATTAAGACTTAAGATACAAGTTGCTAGACACTTATTTCTCGACCGTTACTATGATAAAGACACAACTATTTACAACGTCTTGATCATTGATAAAAAACAACAACCTAAGTTGGCGTTCCCGTAACGGTCAACTTCCCAATCATCCCAAAACTTTTACATACTCTACAAGGCAAGTGGTGATATCTACCACTTTGTACAATACTTTACATCGTCGATTTTTTAGACGTATCAACGAATAATCGATCCTTCGTGTGATTCCTTCGGTAATTGCGAAACGATTATCTTCAAACTTTCCTTCTCTTTTTGTATTTTTCTCTTTTTTTTCTTTTCAACATTCAAATCTCGGTGTAGTTTCACCATCTTCACGATCTGATGGTTCCAATAATTATTCATCTCACAAGAAAGATTGAGGTTTAAAGATCAAGAGAAAAACTGGAAAGAAAATAAATAATGAAGGATGATTAAACTTACAAGAGATATGAGTTTTGTGTATACAGAGATCATCACATACCCTAAACCTTGACATGTGAAGGGTATTTATAACCCTCAAAGGGGCCGGTCATATGGGCCTTTGGATGGGCTTTTCAGGGGTTTTCTTTGTCGGTCCGATTACATTAAATATCATTAACTAACGAGCTAGTAAATGCTAAATAACTACTAGTGACCGAGACTTCTTTGTTTATAAAAATCTCCCCCTAAGGGAGGTCACTCTTGATTTGCAAAAATTGAGTCGTAGCATTCAATGTAGATTTCTTTAGCTCGTAGTCCTTGTAATCTTCCCTTGATATTTTGTGCTTGTTGTAGCAATCTTCACTTTGACTTTAATCTTCAGAGCTTGTTTAATCATGCTTGATAACTTGATTATAGATTCTTTGATTCATGAACTTCATGTGGTCTTTACTTTAATTTCCCATTTGCTGAACTTTGGACCAACATGCTCAAACTTGTTGTAAACTTGAAAGCTTTTAAGTTCTTTCTTCTTCAATTCTTTATATCTTTATCATTTTGAAGAGGACTTTGATTTTCACAGGTGCAGAAGCTTTAAGTATTTAGCTTTCTTGATATCTTTGAGTCTTTGAGTATGAGCATGTGGTTTACATCGATTCCTTGAGTCAAAAATTGATCACCAACAAAAACATTTATATGAAAATCCACTTAATGTGTTCTTAGAAAAACATTTTTAAACACATTGAGGGTTTTATATTTTGAAGGACCCCGAGTACAATGAATGATACTCAATCTTGTCGGTTGCAATAACCTTCGATTCTGTGAGGATCAATGATTACAGTACAAGTAATGCACATGTGATCAGGTAGATATTCATTAAAAGACACTCCTGTGAAGGTTTTCCAGCTCCAAAGCCTTAAGTCCTCCAATATCGATGTATATAATTCCCATATGCTTGTGCTTCTTTAGACCAGATGTACGTTTTGACTAACACACTATAGCCTTTGCCTACTACTAGAATGGTAAAATAGGTGAGTCAGAACGTTACATCTGATGTGGGGGGATGACTATACCGTATAATTCGTGTTTAGCATAACCTATGTCCAGTTGCTTCATTAGGCTCACTTGCAAACATAGGGTCGACCTCTTAATACAATTAAGTACCGTGGAAGTCTATGGCGAAAAATATTTGAAAAACAGTCTAAGTGTGATGAAAATCAGTGTTGATCAAAACAAAGTTTTGACAAGAAGACTATCTAACTCGGGTCAAACTTGCATTAACCCTGGTCAGTCGCCTTAAAATCATTTGAAGGAAAATGCTTTGATGGTTCTTAAAAAAACGATAAGAACTGAGAAGCTTAACCTGCTGAAAACCGTTTAACAGATCAACACTCACCAGCACTATCAAATTTTAGAAAGATATCCCGAGGGATATGAAATGATACAATCCCATGCAATTTCCACTATCCAATAGCATATATGAAACCAAGATCATGAAGCAAAAGATTCTTTATAGATTATCAAGATACTTGTGTATAACACAAAAGTTTTTGGTATCTTGACTTTTAGAATTAATTTAATCTTTTTGCTCCCCCTACACATGTGCATCGATATTCGAAAGTTGTTTTGCACATGCAAGGTTTAAGCTATTACATATAAACAATTGAATCATTAGTTATCAATATTTTTAAGTCACATTTTCTCCCCTAATCAAAAGTATGCAACTTTTGTATGGTTTTGATCAACAATGGACTTAAAATAAATTTAAGCTCGCCATCGATCAATGAATATACTACTTTAACGCACAAATATTCAATTAATATTGAAACGAAACCTAAAATATACGTAGACTAGAAGCAGCCTGTCTGAAGAAGCATTTCCAATCGCTCAGCAACAAAATTAGCAACAACTTTTCTCACATGCTAGATTAAATACTTCTCATGTAAGAAGAACGGATGAGTCCAAAAATCCTTTGTAAGCATTTCCTATAAGACTGTTATTAGCACTGATTCTCCCCCTCAAACATTGACCCGTTTTCTATTTAAAGAGTTGTAGTCATTGTTTGAGTTGTAGTAGCATTTCTATCTTTACGTTTGTAACTAGTGAGAGGCTTCTTAGAGAACCTAGGTGTTACAATGACATTATTAGCAGGTTCACTAGTACTAACGCTTCCTAATTTTTCTAAAGCCACTACTTCATGTTTAGTGATCCTAGTTAAAGGGCACGTATCACCTAAAGTAAATTTTCTTCCTGTGGGCCTCCACTTAGTTTAAAAAAAAAAAAAAAAAAATACTAAAAAAAAAATACACAACCACTAGCAAATATTTTTCCTGTAGCCTTTTCCAAACTTGCTTTAACGGTATTATCATTATTGAACTGGGGTTTTTTTTTTGCATTCACAGAATTTCTATTTTTTAAACAACACACTTATATTGATTACCAAAACCAAACATTCATTACTTGTTTTCGCAAACAAAACAGACTTCGAAATAAATCCCAGTACGTTTAACACTTTAAACCTAGAATCAACATGATTCTTTTATTCAATTCACTAAAGGGATTATCTAATCTCTTTTCGTTCTCTCAATCATAGCTGGCAAATTCCTATGCGGTCTTCGTCTCGCACTTAGATTTTGTCTTGCTAACTTCAGTGACAGTTTTATTATGTTGATATGATTTACAATACACGTTAGTTTTTACTAAAGATATTGTCTCTTTTCCTAGGTAAGGAGTATTGGCTTCCCTATTGGTTCTTTTCGAGGAGGGATATACTGGGCGTCACAGGGCTTAAATCAGGAGCAAGTACTTTGGGTTTCTTAGGGGACAGTTGCTTACTACTCACATTTACTATTACTTCTGCCTTAACTGATACAAGTCTTGATAATCGCTTTAATGGCGACACGTTTTCGTACCTAAGGCTATATCATTCTTAATTCTACAGCTGTGTGATTCCTCTTTTAAACTGAGTTTTTCGAAGTTTTTAGGGCTTGAAATTCTAGATTACTCAAAATTGGAGTCGGCACTAACTTCTTTTCATGGTACCGGTTTTGAGCCTTCTAATTCCACGAGTAACTAATCTTATCTGAAGCTGATCTTTCAACTTGTTGATTTCAAAAAATACATTAAGTTCAGGTGAGCTTGAATTATTACAAACCTGTGGATTTTCAAAACATGCTTTGTATTTTTGAAATTTAAGCTCGAGTTCTTGATATTGGAATTGAATATAGGAACATCGTTTTTCTTTTTCAACAAGTAGTTGTTTCACCTTTAAAATCTCAGCTTCAAGTTCTAGATTTCTGGAGTGTTCCTTAACGCAATTAGATCTAGGTTCAACGCTCATGGGCACAACAATATCAGAAGTAAGCACAACAGAACAAATATCTTTAGACACAGATTCAGCTAGCAAACACTCATTTTGAATCAGGAGATTTTTATTCTCTATTTCCAAACTCTTCTTATCAATAACACATTGATCATACTCTTTGTCCAGCTCATCAAAGATTTTCATGTATTCAGATACTTCTTTGAAAAGATTATCTTCTATACCTTTAACATGCATTTTGAGTTTTTCATAAAAAGGAATTATTTCTTCTACAAAGCACTTTTTGGTATGTTCAAAATGCCACTCCCCATTTGTTATATATGAGGGTGTCGTTTGTCTTTGACATACCTTATTACAAACTCTGGAAAACATGTATTTTAACAATTATTTTATACTGAGTGTTAACTTGACTCTTGCTGGACAAAGTACAAACCAAAGGTAGTTATAGGTTTAGACTGGTTACAATTATAACTAGCAACTTCATTAGCTGGTAACCAATAAACTTGTTCACTAGACAACTGCTTTTGAGGCACAAAGGTATCATACAAACTATTTAACTTAGCATAATTTATTGGCTTAGATGACACTTTGCACAACGGGTCTTTCATCCTTTCTAACATCTTAGTTCTACTAACTTCAGCTTGAACTAAGGTCTCCTCACTATCATATACCCTAATGGGGGTATGTACATGATCTACAATTACGTCACCAAGATATAGGGTTGGGCAACACAGCTGAGCTGATTTGAGATACAGTGGATTACAATGACCAAGAGCAGATTTGTGTAAGTCATTTGTGGAAAAAGTTGGTCGTTTAGATAACATTAGACGTCGTGTGACAAAAAATTTTTATATATTTTTTTTTTTTTATACAACTATAATTGCGGTGTTCAAAAAACGAGAAACCGACGAACCGAGCCGAACAGCTAATCTGAACCGAAATCCGAAACCGAAAAACCAGAAACCGAAAAAAACCGAAACCGAAAAAACCCGCTTATCACGGTTCGGTTTCGGTTTTTACTTTTAGATATCCGCGGTTAACCGAACCGAACCGTGCATATTATACATGATTGTTTTCTAACTAATATTCATACAATTGTACAAGTATTAACCATATTATTGCACTAATGTTATTCCATAACGACTTTTTAGCTCCTAATGTAAACATTGTGAAAATATATGTGTGAAAATTCATGAATGGGATCGTAATTTATAAAGGACGAATAAGTATTATTTTGTTAATATGTTATGTACGAATATTTAAATGCAATTATTGTAACGAAATAAATTTATATGAGTTTTATCTACTCAATGTCATTTGATTTTACTAGAATGACATTTAATGCTTTAGACCATGTTATTTTTTATACGGTTAAACTCGATTAAACGTAAAAAATGGTTAACCGTGAACCGAACCGCGGGTAACCGCTCACTTCGGGTACCCGCATGTCCGGTTACCCGCCTAGTATGGTTCGATTTCGGATAGTAAAATTAATTACCCGCCCCGCAACGGATAGTTTAAATCTTCCAACTAACCGAACCGAACCGCCCCGCGAAAAACCCCTAGATAACATAGGGACAGTTTGTACAGGTTGACCATACGATTGCAAAAGTTCCATGACAACCTTGTTAGTATTTCTCAACCAAACTAATTCCTCTAGATAACTTTCCTCAAGAGCATTTTTATCTGCTTTTAACTTTTCACTTTCTGTTTTCAAAGACTTGTTTGACTCGACATGTTGTAAAAGTTGTTGTTTTAAAGACACAAGTTGTTCTTCAAGGTCAGCATTTCGTTTGTTACGTTCAAAAACCAGTTGTTCTAAATCCTTTTTAACCTTACTTTGTTCTAGATTTTGAACCTGTGTTTTGTATCTCTCAAGCTCAGCTTTTAAGGAATCATTAGCAAAGCTTTGTTCCTCATTAGTTTTAATGTGGCCCTCAAGTTGCGACCTCAAATCATCTAGAATAGTAATCACAGATATTTCACCAGGTATGACAGAAGATACATCAGTTGGAACACTTTCAACTTCGTTGTTTAATTGGTATTGATGATATGGAATGGTGTTATCATGATCATCGATAACCGAATCAACATCGGAGTCTAGTTGTTCTCCCCCGTGTATCTCTTGTGATACCTGAAGATTCATATTATCAAAGAAGTGATTATCATAAGTGTGTACCTCTGAATGAAAGTCAGTATCATTACTGGTGCCCTGTCCAGTAGATGGACCAGTCTGCATCAGATTGGCCATGAATGTTGCCGCTGCGTGAGGTGCTTCATCGACATCAGAATCGTATGCATCCTCATGGCTTACTTCAAATGCCGTAGTGGTAGTGATGGCCAATGGTTCAGCATAAGGTGTTGTACACTCCACATCTGCCAGAAAAGCTTCAGCCTCTGCATCCAAAATAACGCCTTTCTCTTTAGCTTCCATAAGCAATGCCTTGTCTTTGAACCACTGTGAGTCCTTTGCTCATTTCTTCTCCTTGCATTCCTTTGCCACATGTCCTTGACCACGGCAGTTGTAACATGTTACCACCTTTCCTTAAGATCCAGTGGTACCGTGTTTTCCTTTATTACCCAATGCTCTTACGTTAAACACTTCTTGTGTAATTGACCCAGCCGTAAATGTAGCATGGGTCCTTTGATTGGTAGAGGTTCTAAGCTGGTTGTTGGTAGGGGGAACTGATTCTTGAAAACCCTAAGTAAGTTGCATATTCTGGTTCATCGTTGCCAACATGGCTCATTGATTTGATAAGGAGCTTGTTGTGGAGCAGGGTTCATTCATACAAAAGCACGTAAACAAGTATGAATTGATAAACATAAACAAGCATATAACGATAAATTAAGCAATCGAGATATAAACAAAACCAAACATTCAGATCTTCATAATAATGGCTAATACCCGAAGGTATTAGCCTTCAAACATCATAATTAATACAAGAGTAATTGTTTTATCCAAGGTAAACTAACCGAGTTAATGAATGATACCAAAAACTGAACGATTACAAAAGTATAATAAATTACAAGTTGTCTTCTATGGATTGGAATGCATTGCAAGACCTCTTATGCTCTTTTTCTCCTCTGAAAATCGACTTTTGTGGTTTAGGTATTAAGAATATGATTTAGCACACTTAAAACTCATTTTTGAGTTTTGTATTTATAGGGTCTAGAAGTCGGTTCGATACGGCGTATCCAAGGGATTAGATACGGCGTATTAGAGTTTCTTAGAGTTGGGACTACGTTTGATATCTTCCAGAATATTTACATACTATATCTTGAATACGTCGTATTGAGCTTCTCTGGATACGGCGTATTGAGCTTGTTTCCTTTGTGGTATTTGGTGAGTGCAGGTACGGATACGGTGTATCTTCCTTAATAGATATAGCGTATTGGTAGTCAGAATAGTAATCTTTAAAATATCTTTGTTTAAGCTCTAAAATGCGCGCCTTTTGCTAATATTCACCAAGTACTCAGTAATTACTGAAATTCTCAAATATAAACGATTTAGTAACAATTCTTTGCAATAATTATATAAAATGGGTTGAATACATGGGATAAATGATGCTATAAAATAGACGTTATTTGATGTCATCAAATATCCCCCTACTTGAATCCTACTTGTCCTCAAGTAGCCTTTAGAAGTTTATAAAAATGTATCCCTAAGGATATTTTCCGTTAAAGCATTTATTTGATCTATTACAGGTACACAACCAAACACCTCACGAAATAGGAAGATGAAAACACTCAAATCACTCAACTAATCTATGTGGTAACAATGTAACTAATTCGCTCAATTGCTTGGTCGTGACGAGTATTCTATCATAAGCTTGGCAAGGATATACATCTCCACCGCTAAAGCTAAGGAGTAACAAGTTTATAAAGGTAAATATAGGTTTGTATGATAAGGTTTTGGGTTGACTACTCTAACTAATCTTTATCGATACTAATATTGCAGGAGGGCGACAAAGACCACACATACAAACCCGTAACGACGGGATAGACACATGTGACTGCTAACTCACACCTCGAATAAGCTAAAGAGTAAGAATAGTAGAGTAATATAGGGTATGGATCTTCTAACTTTCACCAATAGTAATAAACCAACAAGGCAGCTGAGACATGCATACATGGCCATAACGACGGAATAGACATGCACGCTTGATCACATCCTCATTCGCGTAAAACCCATGGTTAATGATTAGGAAAGGAAATTAAATTGTTGTTAAATAAAAATTACGAAACAAATAGATTAAGTCTAAAATACAAGTTGCTAGACACTTTTTCCTGACCGTTACCATGATAAAGACACAACTATTTACAACGTCTTGATCATAGATAAAAAACAACAACCTAAGTTGGCGTTCCCGTAACGGTCAACTTCCCATTCATCCCATACTTTACATACTTTACAAGGCAAGTGGCGATATCTTCCACTTTATACAATACTCTACATCGTCGATTTGTATCAACGAATAATCAATCCTTCGTGTAATTCCTTCGGTAGTTGCAAAACGATTATCTTCAAACTTTCCTTCTCTTTTTTGTTCCAATTTTCTTTTTTATAATTTTTTTGATTTTTTTATAAACACTATACTACGAAACTCGATGTAGTTTCACCATCTTCACGATCATAATAATTCTGGATAATTTCTTCGATAATTCCTTCATTCTTCGGACGTACCAATAATTATGATGGTAGTAAAAATACATGAGTTTTGACTATAATATACATTTCCATTTGCAATCTGCAAATTTCTTCTAACCGTACCAAAATAGACACAAGACTCGAGAAATACAAACTTTACACTTTAAGCAACTAGCAACTGTAAAATAAACTTAATCTAATTGGGTAGGCTAAGGTGTAAAGGTGTAACGAAACAAATAATTGGTGTAGTTCCTAAAGGATTGGCTCTACGGGTTGTTCTAGGGGTATCTTACTGTTAAAGTAAGAGTAAATAAAGGGTTTATATGGGGGTTAACTTAACAAGTGTAGTTAGTTAATAAGCAGCATGTAAAGGCGATTTGGGTGTAATCCTAAAATTTGCCAATTTAAATAAGTTACTCCATCCAAATCCATAGTGCTTATCACTGCGGTCTCGAATAGATATACCAAGCCAAGTTCTAAAGTCTATTACATCACCGGCACACTCATATTTTAAGAAATTTAGGTAAACATTTGGAAACGGATAAGGTTAAATCCTCATAATATCTAACAATGGTTATTCTGTGCGGGTTATGTATCAAGTAATTTCACAAAAGTATGCCTGAAAAAAAAATTGAGCATAATTTAAGCATTTTAATGTGAAAATTAGGACAAGTAAACATTCTAATTCCATCCCTCACTTGAATTATACAACATCCTCGTTGTATAGATAAAACATTAAATACGGGAATTAAAAAGAATTAAAATTAGAAACTACCCTGATATTTGCTCGGTAGATTCTCCATGTTGATTTTATTGGCAAGATTGTGTTGAACAGCCGCCCTTAAGTTTCAAGACTCCAACACTTTAAAATTTCCAAATCGTAGATACTTCAACAACGTCGTCATTTTCTTTTCAGTAAGGTCCTGTGCAAGATATAAGAAAACAAGTGCAATCCATCTCTGGTGTATTCGTTTGGTTAGACTCGAAATAAAAACCTAAAACTGTACAGGAAGTCGATACATCGTATCCGTACCCCAGGATACGCCATATTGATACATGTGTCATATACACTGTTTTCGTTTAACGAATACGCCATATCGACTGTGCTGAAAAATAAATACGATAACGTCCAGAAGGTCAATACGCCGTATCCATGGGGTTTGGATATGCCGTATAGAAAGTCTGGGAAGACAAACTTAATAAAAAATTAAAAATACATTCTGGGTTGTCTCCTGGCAAGCACTTTTGTTTATAGAAAAGTCTTTAAGTTAGACTTGCCCCAATTTACTCCCATCCTTATAAAATAATTTGGGGACGAACGGGATGCCAAATGGCACATACAAATTCTTGATTAGGTAAATGAATGGCATCCCTTTGTTAAGATAATGACAAGTCACAATTTTAACATTTAATTCCTTGATAAAAATTTCAGTTTTGAAAAATTTATTAGATGTATCATGACTTGTTTCCAAAAGCTTATTTGACCCTTGTGCATAGGCACCAACATCTGTATTTATTATATCAGGTAACGGTTTGACAGATAAATCCATCGAAGAGTGTTCAATATCGACTTTATCATCATCATTGTCCTTATCCGATTTTGAATCATTGGGATAAATTACGTTAAAAGGAAATAGATCATTAAAGTTTAAAACGTTTTGTTCCTCTTCATCACATTTAGACAATGATGTTTCATCTTTCAAATTAAATTCATCGATATGTTGATTACTTATAGTAGGTTCAGTTAAGAAATCTAATTTAGACGTTAGAGCATCAATGTAAACAATGGCTGGAAACTCATCCTCGAAATCTTTAAAGAAGTCTAAATCATCAAAATAACTGACCGTAGGCTCGGGTGGTAGAAGTGAAGGTATATTGACTTTTTCATTATCATTTTCCGAATCCGTTTTCAAATCATTGACAGAAATTATTTTGTAAGAAAATGAGTTTTTGTCAAAAATTACCGTGTAATCTTCATCGTCAGAATCGTCGAACAAGAAAGTGTTTTTTAGAATCGTCAGAATCGTTGAACAAGAGAACTTACCGTGGGTTCACAAGAAAGTGTTTTTTAGATGATATCTAGTCATTAAAGGCTATAGCTAGGAATTCGGTTTCAACAGATCTGAGGTCGTGAACGTCTTCATTATCCCAGATCTTACCATACGTAGCTGTTTCCTAGTTATACACCTTACCACGCCTACGAGCTTTTTCTTCCTCAAGCCTGATGTATTCCTCCATAGTAATGTTCGGATCGTCCATCCTGTAACAATCTTACTAGAAAACTATTAAATAACTAATACGTCGTATCCAGTGAACTGAATACGCCGTATAACACAAACAGAATAAGCAAACAAGCAAGAATATAAACTACTCTAAACTACACTAATCCTAAGGGTTAGATCTAATCTAATGTTAAAACCCAAAACATAAAATAAAAATCAAGATTAATTTTCTCTCACGGGCAACGGCGCCAAAAACTTAACATTTTTATTATACGAAAATAACCACGATCACAAAACTATACTTTCCTTATATTTTCTTTTATTATTTTCGAGTAGTATGTATAACCTTTTAAGGTTTACGTAGTTTCAAAATCTTTATTTTTATGAAACAAGTTGTACAACTAGTATGTATGCATTAAGATGATCATAAAAGTACAAGTTTTAAAAAGATTAAGAGACTTACAAAAAGAAGTGGTTTAAAAGGATGATTGATGACTAGAAACAACCCAAACGTTGTTTATAGCTAACCCGAATACAATAAAGTATTAACCACGAACAATATCTTCAAATGTTTTTGATCAAGATTGAGAAAATTATGAGTTTTTGTGTGTGTTTGAGGTGGTTCGAACAAGAGAGAGCAAAAGGAAGAGAGAAAACTCAAAGTTTGTGTGTGTGAATAATGAAGGAATGAATGAGCTATACATGTGATATATAAGAACAAAATTTCACACACCAAGAGTGTGTGTTGTGTGTGTGCCGTTCAAACCAAGCTAAGACACAAGCAGGGACCAATTTAATCTACCGATGAGGCTTAAGGTGGACAAAAGCTAGTCACATGTTGGCATATGTGTGTCTTATTGATTCAAAATTCAAAAATGGCATCCCATGCATGCATGTGTGTGTGTATTCGGTTGCAAGAAGACAAGGAGGGGACCATTATGGTCTCCACCATGTAAGAGTTAGTGGGTTTGAGATGAATTAATTTCCATGGTTCCTAACTTGCACATATTGGTCAAATAAAACACGTAGCATGCAAGTAACGAAAATGAGTAATGGTATCACGGAAAATTATAAAATTTTAGATATTGCCTTAAAATGCTAAAACGTAGACATTGCCAAAATACTACAATATTTGGTAACCCGGTTCACTCCCAGTAACAATTCTTAGATAATAACGGAATAACTTCCCGGTCAAACGTAAAAGTTAAACGAAACTTTAAAAATTTAAATTATCAAACGGAAATGGCTAAATTATTGAATGGAAATTTGCGGGGTGTGACAAAAACAAGTTACAAAGGGTGATTCAAACCATCAATCAGTTATGCTATATTCTAACAAATCCTAATTAATTAAATCGATCTAAACTTAAAGAGGGAAGTGCAAAAAACATTCATGTGGTTTGCCAAAAAACCGTCTCACGTCCCTCATCAATACTTCGCGCAGATTTCATCCCTCCGTTAGTAAAATGAGGCACCATACATCCCCGAGGATGAACGGTGCAAATATTTTGTCAGTTAAAGGGGAAAAAGTGATGCAAAAATACATCCCTGTGGTTTGCAAAAAGTCCGTCTCACATCCCAGCGTGACCAACATGTTTCCCTCTTAACTGACAAACTATTTGCACCATTCGTCCTCAGGGATGTATGGTGCCTCATTTTACTAATGGAGGGATGAAATCTGTGCGAAGTATTGACGAGGGACGTGCGATGGTTTTTTAATAAACCATAGGGATGTATTTTGCACTTTACTCAAACATAAAAGTAATTAAAAAGAATAAGGATAAAATACACACCCTATGCATTGTTAGGTTTGAAGGGTGTTAGTATCGATTAATGATAATTTTTAGAAGTTTAGAAGGTTTTAATTTGTTAGTCAAAATTTAAAAATGGAAAAGATACGAATTTATTTGTTTCCCGCTCATAAGTGCGGCGTAATTTTGAGAAAATTTTCCCAGCTACTGTAGCAACAGAGGATTTTGGACAATTACATAAAATATTTTACTAAACATTCCATAAAAACTTAAGTTTAACAGGCTCAAAGATTACATAGCTTTGATTTAAACATAAACATGAGAAAGTAGAATTCGAGGGAGTACAAAATGTGCTCCTTTATTGGTCCTAAAGGTTGTTTTTGGTTTTTAGAACCAATCGGGTGACATAACATCACTCAATTGGTAAAATTCCAACACTCTTCTATCGGTTGGTGTTGTATCATACCCTTGCTCATAATTATTTCCATAAGGGTCCATGATTCTTATTTTTGTGTGCCATTTCCCATCACCTCCTTCCTTAGTAATGTTTCCTAAACGACTTGGTCTCCACTCCTGGTATTGAAGTGGAACGAGTAACGAGCCAAGAAAAGCAATGGCTTTTTTGCATACACATATTTTCTTAAACGGATTAAGTGCTTCTTGAAGAGCTAAGGCATGGTCCATAGGATCATCACGATTTAAGTATCTTGCACGGTTAGGTCCATAGAATGGTTTGCCCATCTTATCTCTCTTCAAGAAATAATCCTCCTCATCATCACTATCGCTTTCTCCAAGATTGTTTTTCACTTCGGCAACACAAAATTTTTGATGGCACACCTCATCAAAGGTTGTGGTGGTCTTTTTAATGGTGTTTATAATTTCTCCACAAGTGTACAAAAAACTCCTTCCAACTACGATTAGAACATTACGATCAACTAGTATGTCTAAGATCAAGAACTTAGCAAGTATTGTGGTTACTCCAACTTGACATATGATGTTTCCTTTGTGTGGTGTATATTTTTATGATTCAAGTTTTAAATTTATATTTTGCCAACTTAACCAAAAACAACACTTTAACGGGCAGTGTACCTGGTCGGTGGTAGATTCGTGGTAAGTAGGGTGTCGAACACTTGAAGCGAGGTTAAATCTCTTAATTTATTTATATTTTGGTTATCTAATCTAAGTTAATATAATCTAAGTCAAACCTATGCTAATCACATGTTAGTTCTAATCCTAATTCTAACAGGTAAAAGGGGGGTTTCAACCTGAGATACTGGCACGGGTTTGTTTGGTGACTACAATCAATTCAAAACACTTTAACCCATGCAAGCAAATTAACAGAAGATAAAAGAGCGGTCGAGCCTTATGATAGAAAACTGTATTAGCCATCATTAATCCGATTAGAAGTTGGTTTGTTTATTCAGTGCAATGATTACTTATCTCAAAGAGGCATATGATTCTTAGACTTAGGTGGGACTTCATCTTAAGACTTAGACACATTAATTCTGTCATAATTAAAGCATCCGCACAAAGCATCCTTATTACCTCATTATAATCTATCTTAGGGATTAAAGCAATGGTGATCTTGTTAAACCCTAGCTCATAGAGACTTTACCCACTTACTGCTTAATGGCAATTTATACACTAGTAGTCTACTTGTCCAACTATCCAATAGAATCAGAACATTATTTGTTGAATTATCTAGATTCACCTACTAGTCAACATGTTTAATAGACCAAAGGCAATTTCCGTTAACTAGTTAAGACATAAGCGTATCCTTAGCACGATTTTAAAAGGACAATATTTGTGATCCTATGATTCTAGATGTATAAACTACTATATGGAGAGCTAGATCACTAGATCCAATTAAATGATAGGTCGCATACAAAAGCATGTAAACAAGTATGAATTGATAAACATAAACAAGCATACAAAGATAAATTAATCAATCGAGATATAAACAAAACTAAACATTTAGATCTTCATAATAATGGCTAATACCCGAATGTATTAGCCTTCAAACATCATAATTAATACAAGATTAATTGTTTTAGCCAAGGTAAACTAACCGAGTTAACGAATGATACCAAAAACTGAACGATTACAAAAGTATAAGAGATTACATGTTGTCTTCTATGGATTGGAATGCGTTACAAGACCTCTTTTACTCTTTTCCTCCTCTGAAAATTGACTTTTATGGTTTAGGTATCGAGAATATTATTTAGCACACTTAAAATGCGTTTTTGAGTTTTCTATTTATACTGTCTAGAAGTCGGTTCGATACGGCGTATCTAATAGGTTGGATACGGCGTATTGGGTCTTCTTGGAGTAGGGACCACGTTTGATATCTTCCAGAATATTCATATGTCATATATCCAATACGGCGTATTGGTCTTCTTTGGATATGGCGTATTGATCAAGTTTCCTTTGTGGTCTTTTGGTAGGTGCAGGCACTGATATGCCGTATCTTCCTTGATGGATACGGCGTATTGATTGTTAGAATAGTAATCTTCAAAATATCTTTGTTTAAGCTCCAGAATGCGCGCCTTTTGCTAATATTCACCAAGTACTCCGTAATTACTGTAATTCTCAAATATAAATGATTAAGTAACAATTCTTTGCAATAATTATACAAAATGGGTTAATTACATGGGTTAAATGATGCTATAAAATAGACGTTATTTGATGTCATCAAATATCCCCCCACTTAAATCCTACTTGTCCTCAAGTAGCCTTTAGAAGTTTATAAAAATGTATCCCTAAGGATATTTTCTGTTAAAGCATTTATTTGATCATTACTAAGTAATAACAACCCAAAACACCCCACGAAATAGGAAATGAAAAACGCAAATCACTCAACTGAATCCTATAATGCTGAACATGTAACTATATTTGCTCAATTGCTCGGTCGTACGAGTATTTTTATTCATAAGCTTGGTAAGATACAAACATACTCCACCCGCTAAAGCTAAGGAGTTAACAAGTTTAATAATGGTAATATGGGTTGGTATATAAGGCTTAGGGTTGATTACTCTAACTAATCTTTATTGATACCAATATTCCAGGAGGGCAACAAAGACCACACATACACACCTTTACGACGGGATAGACAAAATGTGACTTGATCACTTCACCACATCAAATCAGCGAAAGAGTATTGAATAGTAAGAGTAATATAGGGTATGGATCTTCTAACTTTCATCAATAGTAATAAACCAACAAGGCAGCTAAGATATGCATACATGGCCGTAACGACGGAATAGACATGCACGTTCAATCACATCCTCATTCACGTAAAACTCAGGGTTAATGATTTTGAAAGGGAAATAAATTGTTGTTAAATAAAAATTACGAAACAAATAGATTAAGTCTAAAATACAAGTTGCTAGACACTTTTTCTCGACCGTTACCATGATAAAGACACAACTATTTAAAACATCTTGATCATAGATCAAAAACAACAACCTAAGTTGGCGTTCCGGTAATGATCAACTTCCCAAACATCCCATACTTTACATACTTTACAAGGCAAGTGGCGATATCTTCCACTTTATACAATACTCCACATCGTCGATTTGTATCAACGAATAATCGATCTTTCATGTAATTCCTTCGGTAGTTGCGAAACGATTATCTTCAAACTTTCCTTCTCTTTTTTGTTATGATTTTTCTAATTTTTTGTTGCTCACACTATACTACGAAACTCGGTGTAATTTCACCATCTTCACGATCATAATAATTCCGGATAATTCCTTCGATAATTCTTCATTCTTCGAACGAACCATTAATTGCGATGGTAGTCAAAATACATGAGTTTTGACTATAATATACCTTCCCATTTGCGATGTGCGAATTTTTTCCAACCGTACCAAAATAGACACAAGACTCGGGAAATACAAACTTTACACTTTAAGCAACTAGCAACTGTAAAATAAACTTAATCTAACAGGGTAGGCTAAGGTGTAAAGGTGTAACGAAACAAATAATTGGTGTAGTTCCTAAAGGATTGGCTCTACGGGTTGTTCTAGGGGTATCTTACTCTTAAAATAAGAGTAAACAAAGGGTTTATACGGGGGTTAACTAACCAGTGTAGTTAGTTAATAAGCAACATGTAAAGGCGTTTTGGGTGTAATCCTAAAATTTACCAATTTAAACAAGTTACTCCATCTAAATCCATAGTACTTATCACTGCGGTCTCGAATAGATATACCAAGCCAAGTTCTAAAGTCTACAACATCACCGACACACTCATATTTTGTGGAATTTGGGTAAACATTTGGAAACGGATAAGGTTAAATCCTCATAATATCTAACAAGGGTTATTGTGTGCGGGTTATGTATCAAGTAATTTCACAAAAGTATGCTTGAATTTTTTTTAAATTTGAGCATAATTTAAGCATTTTAGTGTGAAAATTAGGACAAGTAAACATTCTAATTCCATCCCCCCACTTGAATTATACAACGTCCTCGTTGTATAGATAAAACATTAAATACGGGAATTAAAAAGAATTAGAATGAGAAACTCCCCTGATATTTGCTTGGTAGATTCTCCATGTTGAGTTTATTAGCAAGATTGTGTTGAACAGCCACCTTGAAGTTTCAAGACTCCAACACTTCAAGATTTCCAGATTTGTAAATTCTCCACCAATATTTGTCGATATTTCTTTCACGAGGTCCTGTATAGAAAAAAACGTGTGCATTCCTATCTTGGTACCTATGGTTAATTTAAACTAAACTAAACAAACTAAATACGTGCCAGTTTTGGTGAATACGCCGTATCATGTGCATGAATACGCCGTATTGCCAGAACTGACAATAATGTTTTTAAAGTGCATAAAAAGTAAAGACTGACAACGTCCAGACAATCAATATGCCGTATGGTATGGAGCGGATACGCCGTATTGATGTCTGGGAAGACAGACTCGATAAAATTAAATAACATTCTGGGTTGTCTCCCAGGAAGCACTTTTGTTTACAGCGAAGTTTCAAGTTAGACTTTTCTTCAGTTCTCTTCACGTTGTATCTTCTTTGAATTCTACCACTTATTTATCTTCTGTATCAGTATGTCTTTTGTGATACTTTTTTAACCGTTGTCCATTGACTTTGAAGCTGACTCCGTTTCTATTTGTGATTTCCACGACCCCATATGGATACACAGTTTTTACCACATTTGGACCGTACCACCTTGATTTGAGCTTACCCGGATGCATCTTGAATCTAGAGTTAAATAGCAATACCAAGTCTCCTACCTTGAAATCTTTGTCCCCTTGAAGCCTTGAGTCATGCCATTTCTTAGTTCTTTCCTTGTAGATCAGGGTGTTCTCGTATGCACCATCTCTTAATTCCATCAATTTGTTAAGTTCTATGAAACGGTTTTTTGCTGCTGCTGTGAGATCCATATTACATTGTTTTAGCGCCCAATATGCTTTATAAAAATAGGCATATTCATTAAAGCTCCTATAACATTATTCCCTTTGTACACCATCTTATTTTCATTGTATAATTATGAAACTTTTTGGACATCACATTGACATATAATAATGGGAAGAAGTTAGCGTGGTTAATTAAAAATCATATCATGCATGGAAACTTTAATTTGTGAGAACAATATATATGGATCTTCTTATCATAGTCGCAATAACTAGGGTAATCATCAATTCCAGCATCAAGTTCATCATCCCTAGTTCTAAATTCCTCAATTACCTTACCTTCCTCAATGGTGGGCATCAAATCATCACCTTGATTTATCCTAAGCTTAAATGGTTCATTTAGATCATTTAATTCTATGTAATCATCAAAGAAAGGGTCTAATGGTCTATTTAACACCAAAGTCTCTCCCATAAGCCTAGCTTCTAAATCAAGTTCCATTCTTTCTCTCAAACTTAGCATGTAGACCCTCTTAATTAAACTGCTACCAGGTTTAACACTTGTGAAAACAATCCTTTCTTCCCTGACCCTTATAAGTATTCTTTCTTTATAACATCAATTTTAGCGCGAGCGGTATATAAAATGTCTTCGAGGATCAGGGCACTTTGACATCCTTGGCATATCTAGAATTATAAGTATACTTGGGAAAACAATTTACCAATTCCTAATAGTACGTTTTTAGCTTTACATTTTGGGTATTTTACTGTCCTGTCTGCTAACTCAACTGTCACTTTGTGTGAGCTAATTCGCCTAATCATTAGTTAAGATATGCTACATGAGAGGCATAAACACTACGTCTTGCTTCCTAGTCAACAAGGGCTTTTAAAGGCATTCATTATTAATAAAGCAAGGTAAAGTGAAACTCCCTGGGTCTTTCTCCTTTCTGGGTATGTGAAGCTTCAGAGTAAGCTTTCAAGAATTGTGGTCCATATGATCCCTTCTTTTCTTCACATTAGTAACCTTTTAAACGACATGGAAACGGAATTGTCGTTTGTCTTGTTTTGTACATCAGTGTATGTTTTTGTCCAATGGATACGACGTATTGGGAAGATCCAATATGGCGTATCAAGCATGAAGCAGCTTCAATAGTAGCTGAAATCGACTTGACTTAATCTCTCGGGTTCGCTTTAGTAGAGCTAGGTAGAATTCCAAATCGTCTTTCTTGTAGTACCATGCTCATTTGCCCAATTTGGATTTCCAAAGTTTTAATAGATGCTCTTTGGTTATGAATGGTAGCATCTGTCGAAGCTCGGATTTCTTTAATCCAATTGGAGTTTTCTTTGTGTCTCTTTGCTGATTCTCTCATAAACTTGCTTAAGGTTTCTTCCATAGACTGCCTTCGTTCTTGGTATGAAGGATTCGCATTGTTCCTTTGATAGAATCCCAGAGCTGCTGCTCTATATCCCCCTTTGAAAAGGTCTACCAAATTGCGTGTAGTAAGCTTCTTCGAGGGTTTTTCCTTCCTCTTTGAGTAGGCAATCTTTGGTGTAATGCGGTCCTTTGCATTGTTCGCATCCAACTTGAGCAGCATAGACTTTTTCATTCACTTTCTTGATCTCTCTTCCAAGATAGTTCTGTTGTGCTTGTATAGCTACCAATCCGTCAGAAGTTTCAGTACTTCTTAACCTAGATGTTCCATTGTGCCATTTCTGAGAGTATTCAGTCATTTCTTGGATGGCTACTTTTGCATCAGCATCAGTCTTTGATGGTATTGCACCTCTTGAGTCAAGAATTTGTCGAGTAGGAATTCCCAATCAATTATAGAACCAAATTACCTCCTGCATCTCCGTTAAATAGTGTTGAGGACACTTCATCAAGAGTTCTTTAAATCTGCTTCCCATGCTGGTAAAGGTTTTCATTGGTTCTTTCTGAAAGTTGTTGATTTCCTCCATTTTCTTTGCAGTATCGTGTAGGTAGCAATTATTTGTTCAGATTTTGTTTTAAGATACATCCACATGTTGTAATTGATACTAGTTGGTTTGGTTCTTAGCCAACGGCTTGCGTCTCCATGTTAAGGGACAAAGGGAATGCTTATAAGCTCACGTTGGGTCTATGTAATATTTGGTAATGGGAATAGATCGAGAACTCAAGAAACTTTCTAAATGTGTTTATTCACATCTCTGATCTGAACTGCTGAAGGTGTTAGTCCGTAGTTCCTTGAGAAATTGGCCCTTTAGTTCAAAGTTATACTTGTCTTCAATTTTGGGCCTAGCAACCCCCGATCCATAGTCAGCTTGGGTCTTGCTCATGTATTGCTCCATAGTTTCCGCTATTGTTTCCACAATTTCTTCCTCCGAGTATTCTTGGTCAGAAAATGAATTGAAATCAGGCGATCTCAATTTGTCAAGACTTAGTGTCTTGAAATGTCTCCTAGATGATCAAAATTCTTGTTCAGGTTCTTTGTAAGGTGTGAATAGTTTGCTAGTAGAACTCCTTATCATGCACTACCTGTAACAAGGGATAAACAATCAGTAGGATAGGCTTTTTTAGGATAGAATTTTTTTTAGCATGGAAATAAAATATGAAAACTAAGATTCTGATTCTGTTTCAGATGATCGGTACGCCGTATTCAATAGAAGTGAATACACTGTATTAATCGATTGAATGAATACGTTGTATTAGACCAAAAGTTGGATACGCCGTATCCAATGGAAGTGGATACGCCATATCAAGTTATCGACCAGAACAGTGTATTACGAAAACAATTAAATTAAACACACAAATATACAAGCAAACAATTAAACTAACAAATATACAAAATATATAGAATATACCAAGTTATACACTAATTGTTTAACTCACTCCTAAGGGTTAGATCTATGTTTATAAAACCAAATATTAAATATAAATCAAGATTATAATGACGCTCCCTCGACAGTGGTGCCAAAAAATTGATGTGTCGTTGTGTGGTGATATTTTTATGATTCAAGTTTTTAAATTTATATTTTTGCGCACTTAACCAAAAGAAGCAGTTTAACAGGAAGTGTATCCAGTCCGTCGTGTACTTTAGATTCGTCATAAGTAAGGTGTGAACTCTTGAAAGCAAGGTTAAATCTCTCAATTTATTTTATTTTGGTTATCTGTAATCTAGGTTTTATTCTTTTCTAAGTCCACACTATGCTCAATACTATGTTAGTTCTAATCCTAATTCTAATAGGTAAAGGGGGTTGTTAAGCTTGAGAGACTGGCACGGTTTTGGTTGGTGACTACAATCATTCTAAGAAACTTTAACCACGCGAGCAAATTAACAGAGATTAAAAAGAGCGGTCAAGCCTTATGTATAGAAAACTATATTAGCTATCATTAATCCGATTAGAAGTTGGTTTGTTTATTTACTACAATAATTACTTATCTCGAAGAGGCATCTCATTCTTAGACTTAGGTGGGATTCATACTAGAAATGACATGTGATTCTTGTTTATACCCTAGCTTATAGAGACTACACATTTATACTTAATGGCATTTTTACACTAGTAGTACACTTGTCCATCTATTAATGGAAGCAGAACTTTATTTTGTTAAGTTTTATAGATTATCCTAATCCGTCTACATGTTCAATAAACAAAGGAAAATTTCTGTTAAATATTAAGCAGATGCGTTTCCTTTAGCACGATTTTAGAGACAATATTTGTGTTTCCTATGATTCTAGATGTATAAATTAACTATATGGAGTAGCTATCTCGGCAATCTAGATTACTTGGTCCGTATCACTAGGGATCAGTTGATATGATTGGTCGCATACAAAAAGCACGTAAACCAATATAATTGATAAACATAAAACAACCATAAATGCTAAATTAAGAAATCACGATTTAACAAAATCAAACATTCAAATCTTCATAATTAAGGCTAATACTTGAAGGTATTAGCCCTTCAAACATTATTATACTATTCAAGAGTAGTTGTTTTAGCAGGTAAACTACCAGTTAAGAATGATACCAAAAATTGACGATTACAAAAGTTTAAGAAATTGCATGTTGTCTTCTATGTTTTGAATGCGTTGCAGGACTCTTCTGCTCTCATTCTTTTTCCTGTGAAATCGACTTTGTGGTTTTAGGTACAAGAATATGATTAGCACACATAAAAACTCATTTTGAGTTTGTATTTATAGTCTTCTGGTGTCGGTTCAATACGGCGTATCCAAGGTATTGGTTTTGTGTTTTAGGTGTTTCTTGGAGTACGAACCACGTTTGATATCTTCCAGAATATTTTATTCTTATATAGCTTGAATACATCGTATTGTCTTTCCTAGATACGACGTTATGACGTATTGGACTTGTTTCCTTTGTGGTCTTTGGTCAGTGCAGCACAAATACGCCGTATCTTCCTTGATGAATACGGCGTATTGGTTGTCAGAATGGTAATCTTCAAAATATCTTCATTTAAGCTCCAGAATGCGCGCCTTTTGCTAATATTCACAAGTACTCTGTAATTAAGGAATCTTAATATAACGATTAAAGTACATTCTTTGCAATAATTATACAAAATGGGTTAAATACATGAGATAAATGATGCTATAAAATAGACGTTATTTGATGTCCATCAAAACAAATAAATAGGAATTTCTGACAAATATCGGGAAACTAAAATATAACTTCAGGGTTCAATCGAGATGGAAGTACAAAAAAAATTCTATAGCATAGTTGTGTAGGAAGGATACATAAAATTGTTATGTTCGATTATAAACAGAACAACCTTAGGGTATCAACCGTGATGGCTCTCAGGCCGCGTCTTGCCTTTACGCAGCTGGCAATATCAGCAACATTTGAGTTTAGTTGGCTATGTACAAAAAGTAGCACATTGCTATGTGTCTGCTGCTTATAGTACTTTATGCTGCATATGGGCTTGTTTCAAGATAAGAGTTTGATCTCCTTTCTTTACTTAAGTACATATAAAGATTCAAAACTCGTTAATGAAATCCAAATAAAATATGAACCTGTGTAAAAGAACTCTAAATTTATCAGTTGTGTACCTGTATCTCAAGCAGCGTAAGTAATTATGTACAGAAAGTTTCATCGTTAAATTTTGGCTTGTGGCAATTTGGGTAGACATTGTTGCACGCATCGATTCCGACTCCTACTAATCAAAACAAAATTAGAACAAAACCAAAATTATTCAAAGATTACGAAAAGCATAAAAGTCACTTTTTCTAGAACACTATTGAGAGTTGGCATACCCCATTTAATTTTTGCCTTTCCTTCAAGAGAAAATCTTGTTCCTCTTTAAGCTCAGCAAATGACTGCAAGAAAACCACCAACTCATTCAGAAAATCAAAACTTAACAAAATATTCCTACTAATTTAACCAAAACTTAGCAATACACTACTTTAAAACACATTTTAAGTTACGCAGAACCACATTGACAACTTGCATGTATTAGAAATATAACCAAAAAATTACAAAACATTTCTTTTCTTGATAATCTTTGTAGGCAGATGTGGGTGCACCTTCATTTCCTAACAACATTGTTAACCTTTTAACCACCCAAAGTCTACTTTCCTTCCTCTCCTAAAAAACTACCGAATTCCAAATCCCTCAATTCTCATTACTCATTGCCCTTTTTTGAATTATCTTACTCGTCGTAAACGCCGCCAACCTCACCCCTAAACCATTAAAATTCAGCTTCAAATGTATGTGTTTTAGCACAACACTAATCCAAAATATGAATTTTCATTCTCAATGCTCTTATTTGAATAAATGTGAATGGATCCTTTTGTTTTTTAAGATTAAGTGCTCAATGTGTCATACCTTGATCCTACACGTTTAGCTCCCGTGTCATGGGGCTATAAACTCACATTGATGATGAAGAACGATTGGCGGGAATGTACACATTGAGTACAAGACGAAACAGAAAATGGAACGGCTCGACCAAGAAGTTGTAGCTTAACTTAACTACTAAGTCCCACTAGCCTAGGATAATGAATTTGGGTTTCCCGATGGATAGTCACATCAACGCGACATGTTGATAAAAGATTTAGATTTAAAGTTGTAATAGTTTGGTGGTTGGTTAAATAAAATAAATCGAAAGTAAACGCAAAGTGTGTAATATATGCCGTATATATTACTTATGAAAAATAACAATTATATAACTCATACTGTGAATTATATGACAAAGACAAACAATCCAAGGATTAATATGAAATGTATAATACTTTGGAAGTATTATATAAGAAGTGTGAGTAAATTATTAAACCAAACAGTTTGACATATTTTCGGAAATCACCACTTAATTAAATAAAAGTTCTTGTATAAAAGTAAACACATGTTTAAAGTCTTTTCTTTGTTCATTAATCGGGAATTATAAAATAACATTTTATAATTTAGTATTCATTTCCTCGACGGGTCTTAGTTAAACTAGTTGTCTCATTTACAAAAGTGTAGTTCTCGTTCGTTTATCTGGTTATTGTATATTTACAAATTAACGATCTTAAGACTATTTAATGTTGACACTTTTAAGCATGTTTTTCTCAGGTGAATTAGATGCTTGGATTATCTGATGTGCATTGGAGTCTAAATTGACAAGATTACAATCATGGATTTCTACTTACATACAAATGATCAAATTTTGTTGTATTACTTTCAAGCTTTTTATGGTGATGCAATGATGAGACCAATGTTATATCAATTTCAAGAAAATCAACGAGATTACTTTTCAAATGACACATTTAGAGGTCGTTCTCTTGTATCTAGCGCTGTGTATTATGAAGTAACACCCTCAGACATATTTCCGCTGCGACACATTTTTAAGGGTGTTACAGATATAAATGATAAACCAAAGGTTTCCAAAGTATGTATGAGCATTTAAATCCTTAAATGTTCTTCCAAAATGTATGTATGATTCCAAACGCTACTGCTGTTAAACCCAAACCCAAACGCACCCCTTGATGCAATCTGCTGAACCAAACACCCCTTTTGGCAGTTCTATTAACCCAAACGCACCCGTTTGGCTGTTTCGCAGCCAACCAAACGCACCCTTGTGCGGTTTATGAAAACCAAACGCACCCTTGGCTGTTTCAGCAACAATCGCACCTATGTCATTTCTTATCAAACCAAACCACCCTTGCTGTATTTCTTTAACAAACGCACCCTTAGTCGTTATAATCAAACCAATTGCACACGTGTGTTGTTATACGTTAAACCAAACGCACCCTACTCGTTTTAGAACTAAATCAAACGTACCCTATGACGGTAGTGACTGCCAAACGCACCCTTGTGGTGGTGGCAGCCAGCCAACTCACCCTTGGTGGTAATATAACAACCAAACGGACCCCTCTCTTGGTCGTGACTACCAACCCAACGACTTGGTGCTTATTGAACAAAACCAACCCACGCACCTGTTCGTGGTTTATAACCGAACAAAAACAAACACCCTTATTGGGTTGTTTAAAATAATAAACGCACCTCTTAGTGCAATAATCAAAACAAACGCACCCTTTGGTGGTGCGTGGTTGTGATGGTGATGATGTCGATGTGAAGATGGTGGTGGGCGCGGGCTGTGGTGGTGATAGGGAGTGGTGCGTGGAAGTGAGTGAGGCGCGTGGTGGTGGGGGGGTGGGGGGGTGGATGGGGTTCGGAATAGATCGGGGGAGTGAGAAGCATTTTTGGTCTCGGTCGGAAAAAACTCACCGGAAAATTTTCTGCGCCGGATGATGGTGGACTGCGGTGGCTAGGCGGCGGCAGTGGAACTCGCCGGAAAATTTTGGGAGAGAAAGAGAAGTGTATGTGTTTGTTTATAAGAATGAAAAAATGAAAAGAAAATATATAACTTATATATATATATAAATATTTTAAAAGTTATAAATAAATGTGACAAGTCTCAATAAGTTTGGGGGTTAATTTTATAAATATTTCACAGGGACCAAAAGTGTAAATTTTGGTAAATAATGATTGGGGGGCTCGTTTAAGCTACTTAACGGAGGATTCAAAGCACGAGACTTGCGCCATTGCGTTACAATTAATTTTTCCCATAAAAACGAGTATTCACTCAACTATTTTTCATAAACGTTTTATAAAATTTATTTAAAACGTTTATTATTTATTGTATATTACTGATAAACTTTGTCCGTAAAATGATCTTTTACTCGAATATTTGCGTCTTTAACAAACGTTACTGAATATAATGATAACTAGTTTATTAAATATTTTTATTTAATAAAAAGTGTTAATTCCATATTATATAAATTATTTTCCTGTGGTACGCGTTGTTCTTGATTCTAAAATCTTGCGACGGTATTTAGCGTAATTTCTGCTTGTGTTCGGGTCTCGGAGCAACTAAAAACGTTGTCCAGAAGTCGATTTTTACATCAATTAGCTTTATGTGTCCGAGTTGTGAAAACGTGATTTAGTAGGTCGTTTTTGATAAGTCAGCTTAGGAATAACATATATCTTTTTCGTTTTCAAGTCAAATAAGTTAAAAATAACTTGCACATAAGAGATGTAATAATAAATATGATTTATTATTTAAAATATGTTCCGAAAATTTTACCGGTTTACGCGGTTATTGATTTTATGTGACAATAAAAGGACCAAAAGTCAAAATGTTCAAGTCAGACCCAAAAAAGTCAAAGGGTAAAATAGTCATTTAAAATTTTTGAAAATTGCTTAGATGTTACAGTACCTACCCTTAAAGAAATCTTCGTCTCCGAGATAAATTTGTGTTAACCGATTGTGTGACCAATGAAAGATTTAAGATTTAATAAACTAGTTCTTAATCAAGGACGCTTGATACTTTATTTGAAAAATTCGGTGTTTTCGACCACTTCTCAATATACCAAAAATTTTTAGCTAGGCTTTGTCAGGATATTTAATCCATCAAAATTGGCATTTCTAAACAATATCATTACAGAATCTTATGATTATTACCGCGTTATAAAGAAAGTCTCTTAATAGTGAAAGCATCGAAGGAGAAAGTGTAGTCGCGTGAGTATGTTGTAGACAGTTTTGATGTTTACAGGACGAAAGTATGTTCTCAGATAATCTGTAACGTTTCGATGA
The DNA here is from genome assembly GCA_026074375.1 of Tanacetum coccineum. NCBI lineage: Eukaryota > Viridiplantae > Streptophyta > Magnoliopsida > Asterales > Asteraceae > Tanacetum > Tanacetum coccineum. The sequence continues at coordinate 46,702 of BQNB010016403.1, forward strand.
TTAATAACGGACGAGGCTAATTGAAGTAAGTATCCAACTTACTTAGGCAGTACTAGGATGTATCGCGACCTAAGTCTTCGTACTAGTGGCCCGAAATGAATAGTCCGACTATCTCTTTCGTCGATAGGTGTTTATCTAGTTTAAGGGGGTTGCATTACCTATTGGATAAAGTTGTACATGCTGGGACCGCTCCAGGACCCAACAACAGCAACCATAACGATAATAACTATAACAAATAGTGATGGAATGGCAGAGAGTCGGACATTTAGAGAAACAATATCCCCAGATAAAGTTCAACTAATGGGGAGGAGCTGCGAGAGAGCTTATGCGATGGCGGCGGAATATGGTACTCGGCGTTAGTCGAAGATGATTCAACTTCATTAGTTCATTTGAGTGTGTAACAAGTTTCTTGTTTAGGTTCCACGAACAGTTCGTGATTGCAAGGATTTGCAACGGCAAAAGTAATTTTTGGGAAAGTTGGCAGCTTTGGCCCCTCAAGTTATTCTTCACCCAATTTGTAATTTCAGCCCTTGTCTTGTTATTCTAGTAATACAACTTGAGGTTTGGCAATTTTAGTCCCTCAAGTTGTATTTTCTTCACTTGGTTGACTTTTGACTTTGTCGGGGTTGGCTTTCTGACTTTGACTGACTTTGGCTTCGGTTTGACTTTGTCTTTTCCATTTCGTGCTCGGTTTTGTTTGCTTTTGGCTTTCTTTTTGTTCCTTTTCTTGAATATCCATTTCCTGCACAATACAAATGCAAAACATACAAATACAATGTATTTTTCGTACGTTTTTAGTCATTTAAGTCCGTTTTTAATGGAAAATGGTATGTGTAATTAAGCACATACCAATCCAACTAATCTTTCTAGGATTCGTTTAATAGTTCTATTGGTTACTTTGGTTTGCCCATTAGTTTGGGGGTGATACACTGTTGACAACTTATGAGTTACTCCATATTTTTGTAAGGCTTTTTCCAACCGAGAGTTACAAAAATGTGTCCCCCGATCACTAATTAATGCTTTAGGAACTCCAAATCTTGCAAATAGCCTTCTTAAAAATTTAATCACATCGCGAGCATCGTTCATAGGAAGTGTCTGAGCTTCAACCCGTTTTGATACGTAATCAACCGCCACTAAGATGTATTTGTTACCCTTCGAGTTAAGAAAGGGTCCCATAAAGTCTAGCCCCCATATGTCAAATACCTGGATATTGTTTTGAGGCATCTCACTTCTTGATGATATGTTTCCTGATCTTTGATATGCATCACATCTCATTTGGCATCTTTAAAGATAGTTGGCCAAAAGAATCCAGATTCGTAAACTTTCCTTCCAGTCACTAACGCACTATGATGACCCCTAGTTGGTCAAGAATGACAATGTGCCAAAATTTCAAAGATTTCTTTTCCAGCGACACACCGTCTCATTATATTGTCTGGGCATAGCTTGAATGCGTACGATTCATCCCAAAAATAATTCTTCACTTGAGAAAAAAATCTTCTTTTTTCGGGTGTCCAATTCGGAGGTACGATTTTTCCAATGAGATAATTAACATAATCTGCATACCATGGTTCATCGTTATTAAGCTCGGTTTTCAATACCATAAGATGTTCGTCGGGAAATTCATCAGCGATTTCTTCTTCCGTGAACGTTCCTAAGTCAGGGTTCTCAAGTCTCGACAAATGATCCGCAGCTAAGTTTTCAGCCCCTTTTTTATCCTTGATCTCAATGTCAAACCCTTGAAGAAGCGGAACCCACCTTATGAGCCTCGATTTGGCGTCCTGTTTACTAAATAAATACTTCAAAGCAGAATGATCAGTGTAGACAATAGTTTCCAATAAAACAAGATAGGGACGAAACTTATCGAAGGAGAAAACAACTACAAGAAGTTCTTTTTTAGTGGTGGTGTAATGTTCTTGGGCATTATTCAGAGTTTTGTTGGCATAATAGATAGGTTTAAATTTCCCATCTATTCTTTGTCCCAAAACGGCTCCAACAGCGAAGTCACTAGCGTCACACATCAATTCAAAGGGCACATTCCAATCGGGAAAAATTATGATAGGTGCGGTGGTTAATTTTTCTTTTAAAATATTAAACGCCTTTTTGCAATCATCAGAAAAATCAAATTTCGCATCTTTCATCAAAAGTTTTGTCATTGGTTTAGAGATTATGGAAAAGTCTTTTATGAATCTTCGGTAAAATCCAGCATGCCCCAGGAAACTTCTAACTCCTTTTACATTTGTTAGGTATGGAAACTTAGCTATCACATCGATTTTAGCTCTATCGACCTCAATACCTGCCCCCGAAATTTTATGTCCTAAACAATTCCTTCTTTTACCATAAAATGGCATTTTTCCCAATTCAGCACCAGGTTGGTTTCTTCACATCTAGCAAGCATTCTATCTAAATTAGCTAGACAACAATTAAAAGAATTACCGAATACCAAGAAGTCGTCCATGAATTCTTCCATAAAGTCTTCCACCATGTCATGGAAAATTGCCGTCATACAAGGTAGCTGGTGCGTTGCATAACCCAAAAGGCATCCTTCGGTAAGCAAAAGTCCCATAAGGACAGGTGAATGTTGTCTTTTCTAGATCTTCGGGTGCGATTGGAATTTGGAAGAATCATAAAAATCCATCAAGAAAGCAGTAATATTTATTCCTACATAAACGCTCCAACATTTGATCGATAAAGGGAAGGGGGAAATGATCCTTTCGAGTTGCATCATTAAGTTTACGATAAACGATGCAAACTCGCCATCCGGTAACTCTGCGATAAGGAATTAATTCATTATTATCATTTAAAACTACTGTCATTCCTCATTTCTTTGGTACAATGTGAATAGGTCTAACCCACGAACTATCCGAGATTAGGTAAATAAGACCGGAATCAAGCAGCTTAACTATCTCATTTTTCACCACATCTTGTACTTTTGGATTTAAACATCTTTGGGGTTGAATGACCGGTTTGAAGTCATCTTCCATTAGAACCTTGTGTGTGCAATATGATGGACTGATTCCATTGATGTCCAACATTTTCCAAGCAATCGCTCCCTTCTGTTTCTCTAATACTTGTAAAAGTGAACTTTTCTCTTTATTAGACAATTCAGATGAAATGATTATAGGAAAGGATTTGTCACCGTGCAAGTAAGCGTATTCTAAGTGGTGCAAGTTTCTTTTCATCAATCTCGTTAGCACTAGCTGAATAAAGGTGTTCTCTTTCTACCTTAACAGGTTCTGCTGTTTCCTGGACAACTAAATACGGCGTATTGATGGACATGATACGCCATATTGGTTCATTAGAATCGTTATCGGTATTACATTCAACAGGTTCACAGCCTTCTAGGTCTGATTGATCAATTGATTTTTCTAGCCCTCTTGATAGAAACGAATCAGGTTCATCATTTGCCAGTAATTCTTGAGCTTCGGCGTTGATTGCGTTGTCCAAATAATCAATCCTGTAGCATTCATCGTCTTCATTCGGCGGTCTCTTGATTGATTGATCTACGTCAAAGATCACTTCATCGTCTCCAACTCTTAGCGTTATCTTTTTGTTGAATATGTCTATCATTGCTCGAGCGGTTGCCAAACATGGTCTTCCTAAGATAATATGAACTCTTGAGTCTTCGGGCATATCTAAAGATAACAAAATCAATTGGAAGGAAGAATTTATCAACTTTTATGAGCACATTTTCAATTATCCCTTTGGGTATTGGATTGATCTATCCGCAAGTTCCAAGCTCATTCTGGTAGCCTTTGGTTTACCTAACCCTAATTTTTCATACATCTTGTATGGCATTAAACTTATTCTAGCCCCCAGATCTGCTAAAGTATTGTTGATATGCAATTGGCCAATGTCACAAGGAATAGTAAAACTCCCTGGGTCTTTTTCTTTTTGATGGAAGCTTGTTTAACAATACTGCTGAGCACCTTTCATTCATAGTTATCGTACAAGCTTCTTCGAGTCTGGCCTTATTTGTCAGCAAACCTTTAAGAAATTTAGCATACATTGGCATTTGGGCTAGGGCCTCAATGAAAGGCAGATTTATGTGGAGCTGCTTTAGGTTTTCTAAAAACTTCTTCTGCTGAGCTTCTTCTTTTTCCTTCCTTAATCTTCGAGGAAAAGGAATAGGTAGCGTTTGGATCTTGTTTGAAGGCTGGGTATCAGGTTCATTAGTTTTCTGAGGTTGATCATTGGTGAGGATTTCATTTGATTTAACTGGCTCGTCGTGATTTTCTGCTAGAGGTTCTTCGGTACGAATGTTGGTATCATTAATTTGAGCATCTTGAGCCGTAGTTTTTCCTCCTCTAGTAGTTACTCCTTTAACTTCACAATCAATCATTGGAGTATTATTAATCACTTTTAACAACTCTTGTACCCCTAATCTAAGCTCAATTAACAAATTCTTTCTTTCTTTAAATAAGATCTCGTTTGTTGTTTGGAAGTCACAAATGAATGCCCTCGTCTCTTCTTGTTCACGTTTTCCTTCGTCAATGAACTTGTATAACATTTCCTCCATCGTTAACTTTCTTTCCGGATAGGTAAAGTGGTATGGACGAAGTCCGGATGCTACTCCTGAAAAGTAAGACATGATTCAAAGTAAAGCAATTCAAGGAAAATAAACTTGCAAAAATATATTAACTTTTTCCAATACCCCATATACAAATGATTGAATACGTCGTATTGCTGATCAAAACAAATACGCTATTTTAGACAGAAGGTTGGATATGCCGTATTCAGGGGAAATGGATACACCGTATCGAGTTGTCGACCAGAACATTGTATTAAGGAAACAATTAAATATGCAAACAAACGATTAAACTAAATTACACTAATCTAATTAACACTACTCCTAAGGGTTAGATCTAATGTTAAAAACCAAAATACAAAATAAAAATCAAAATTAATTTTCATCATATTCACATATCCCTAGCAACTGCGCCAACTAAAACTTTCAAGTTTTAAATTTATATTTTGTCGACTTAACCAAAAACAACACTTTAACGGGCAGTGTACCCGGTCGGTGGTAGATTCGTGGTAAGTAGGGTGTCGAACACTTGAAGCGAGGTTAAATCTCTCAATTTATTTATATTTTGGTTATCTAATCTAAGTTAATTCTAATCTAAGTCAAACCTATGCTAATCCTATGTTAGTTCTAATCCTAATTCTAACAGGTAAATGGGGGTTTCAGCCTGAGAGACTGGCACGGGTTTGGTTGGTGACTACAATCAATTCAAGACACTTTAACCCACGCAAGCAAATTAACAAAAGATAAAAGAGCGGTCGAGCCTTATGATAGAAAACTGTATTAGCCATCATTAATCCGATTAGAAGTTGGTTTGTTTATTCAGTGCAATGATTACTTATCTCGAAGAGGCATATCATTCTTAGACTTAGGCGGGACTTCATCCTAAGACCTAGACACATTAATTCTGTCACAATTAAAGCATCCGCATAAAGCATCCTTATTACCTGATTATAATCTATCTTAGGGATTAAAGCAATGGTGATCTTGTTAAACCCTAGCTCATAGAGACTTTACCCACTTACTGCTCAATGGCAATTTATACACTAGTAGTCCACTTGTCCAACTATCCAATGGAATCAGAAAATTATTTGTTGAATTATCTAGATTCACCTACTAGTCAACATGTTCAATAAACCAAAGGCAATTTCTGTTAACTAGTTAAGCCAGAAGCGTATCCTTAGCATGATTTTAGAAGGACAATATTTGTGATCCTATGATTCTAGATGTATAAACTACTATATGGAGAGTTATCTCGGCATCTAGATTACTTGGTCTGTATCACTAGATCTAGTTGAATGGTAGGTCGCATATAAAAGCACATAAACAAGTATGAATTGATAAACATAAACAAGCATCGATAAATTAAGCAATCGAGATATAAACAAAATCAAACATTTAGATCTTCATAATAATGGCTAATACCCGAAGGTATTAGCCTTCAAACATTATAATTAATACAAGAGTAATTGTTTTAGCCAAGGTAAACTAACTGAGTTAACGAATGATACCAAAAACTGGACGATTACAAAAGTATAAGAGATTACACGTTGTCTTCTATGGATTAGAATGTGTTGCAAGACCTCTTCTGCTCGTTTTCTCGTCTGAAAATCGACTTTTGTGGTTTAGGTATCGAGAATATGATTTAGCACACTTAAAACTCATTTTTGAGTTTTCTATTTATACTGTCTGGAAGTCGGTTTGATACGGCGTATCCAATAGGTTGGATACGGCGTATTAGGGTTTCTTGGAGTATGGACCACGTTTGATATCTTCCAGAATATTCACATGCCATATATCTTCCAGAAGTTTCTTGGAGTATGGACCACCTTTGTGGTCTTTTGGTGAGTAAAGGCACAGATATGCGGTATCTTCCTTGATAGATACGGCGTATTGATTGTCAAAATAGTAATCATCAAAATATCTTCGTTTAAGCTCCAAAATGCACGACTTTTGCTAATATTCACCAAGTACTCTGTAATTACTGCAATTCTCAAATATAAACGATTAAGTAACAGATCTTTGCAATAATTATACAAAATGGGTTAATTACATAGGATAAATGATGCTATAAAATAGACGTTATTTGATGTCATCAACATAGAACATATTTCAAAATTCTCATAGGTTCGGTTATGGAATAATGAAGCATACTAATTCCATCTTCGATCGGTTTGACATTGTCTCTTCCTAATTTTGCAAAAATACGATATGGCATGACATTGATGTTGGAACCGATGTCAGCTAAAGCATGTAGGTCTAGTTTTGCCTCTAACCGAATAGGTAGAACAAATACACCTGGTTCTTCCTTCTCCTTTATTGCTTTGTACTCTTTAACCATTTCTTCTTTTGCTTCTTCTTCCTCAAGCTCAATCTCTCCATCTAACTTTAATTTCTTAAACAAAACACTATCAAGCAACTTCTTGTGTTGGTCGCTATATTTAAGTGTTTCAATCACGGGCCTTTTTTCGCTAAGGATCATTATCCTTTCCCATAAATCTTTTTCTAGCTCTTCCCTTGATAATTCCTTACGGGTTAAAACACGGTTATCGGTTAACGACGGCCCTTTACCAACATAGCCCATTTTGTATTTTTTTTGAAGGCTTTCTTTTGATTCTAGCATTCTTTCCCATGTTACAAACAAAGTGTGGTATGTCGGTGATTTCAAGAGATGGTAAGTCGGTAACATCAACATTATCAACATTAGCAAATATGATTTCCAAATCATCACTCGAATCATCATCAAAATTGGTAGTATCGAGATAGATGGTGAGAATCCCATTTCCAAAGTCAACAATCCCTTTGGCAAGTCTAAAAAATGATCTACCAAGTATCACACTTGGTTCTACATTACCCTCCTCCGAATTTATGATGAACTTCACAAAGTAAAATTCTCCTTTCAAAGAAACCAAAAATTCTCGTTTCAGCAATTTCTCTCCATTTTTCTCTTCATATTCCAAACATAACTTGACTGCAAACTCGTTCAAAATCAAAGAGTTGTAAAGTATGCATGTATGATTTTTAGAAATCAAAGAGTTGTAAAGTATGCATGACCATTTCAATCCCCAAATAGTCACAGAATGTACGTATGAAAATTGGACCGCATTTGTTCAAAGTATGTATTGCCACTTTATTAAAAGCAACGTAAATATTCATGTGTGTATAAACAATGATTACAATTACTTTAAGTTCATGAAACTGATGCTCTATGTACCCATCATAGGTGTCCCCTCCAAGAACACCCGGGCAGTAATGAAAACCATATGTACCCATCACAGGTGTCCCCTCCAAGAACACTCGGGCAGTAATGAATATGTACCCCTCGCAGGTGTCCCCTCCAAGAACACCCGGGAAATAATGACTGTGTACCCCTTACAGGTGTCCCTTCTAAGAACACTCGGGCATTTACTTGTAGTTATCAGTTCAATCAGCTTAAGCTAATTCGTAATCATTTTAAAAGTTAAGTATGTATTTGAGACCAAAAATAAAGTCACATAATGTATCCCATAGCAAGCTATGTAAATGAGTATGTAAACCAATTTCTAATCAACCATGTAAATGCATTTGCAAACAAGCATGTTCTCACCCCAAAAATATATATAAAACAAGTAAAATAGGGGGCTATAAACTCACCTCGATGTTGTAGAACGATTGGCAAAATTGCACATGTTAAGCATAACACGAACGGAAATTAGAACGACTCGACCAAGAAGTTGCGGTTTATCTTAACGGCTAAGATCCACTAGCCTAGGATAATGTATTTGGGTTTTCCGATGGATAGTTACATCAACGCGTCACGTTGATAGAAGACTTAGATTTAAAGTTGTAATAGTTTGGTGGTTGGTTAAATAAAATAAATCAAAAAGTAAACGCAAAGTATGTAATATATTCCGTATATATTACATATGAAAAATAACAATTATATAACTCATACCGTGAATTATATAACAAGGACAAACAATCCAAAGATTATTATGAAGTATATAATACTTTGCAAGTATTATATAAGAAATGCGAGTAAATAATTAAACCAAACAGTTTGACATGTTTTTAGAAATCACCACTTAATTAAATAAAAGTTCTTGCATAAATGTAAACATAAGTTTTAAGGATACAAATTATGTTAAACGATGTCTGTAAAGCTTTAACAACTGTAATGATGTTATCTTCTAGTCGGGAATTATAAAATAATATTTTATAATTCAGTATATTGTTTCCTTGACGGGTTGTAGCTAAAATAGTTGTCTCATTTGTAAAAGTATAGTTTTCGTTCGTTTGTCGGGTTATTGCATAATAACGAATTAACAATCTTAAAACTATATAACTTCGTCTTTTATCTGCAGCAGGTGGGTGCTTTTAACTAAACCAACACACCCATTTTTGGGTTGTTTATAAAACCAAACGCACCATTATGGTGTAGAGGAGATGGTGATGATCGTGGTGGAGACAATGGTGGTGTGGAGGTGCGGCTGTTACCGAAGCGTGGTGGCGCTGTGGCATTGGTGGGGTGGTGCGTGGTGGTTGTGATAGCTTGAAGGTGATGATGATGACGTGATGATGATGGTGGATCTATGGTCGTGGTGGCAGCGGGGTGGCGTGGCAGTGGATGGTGGAAGACGAGGTGGAGATGGTGTAGATCGGGTAGATCGGAGATGGATCTACATATTTATAAATTTTGGGTGGCGGCCGACAGCGGCGGCAATGGCCGAAAGTTTGCCTAAAACGATGGGGCGTCGGAAAATGATTAGAGAGAGATATGTGTGTATAGGTTTATAAAAAAATGAAGTAACCCTAATTGTGTTATATTTATATATAAAAAAGATTTAAAATGAAATGAAAAGTGTATAATAGTTTAGGGTTGAAATTATAAATATTACCAGAGGGACCAAAGATGTAATTTTTGTTAAATAATGATTCAGGTCTAGGTTTGGACTAGTTAACGGGTGATTTAAAATACGAAACTCGCGCCATTGCATTTCAAATTTTTTTTCCTATATAAATAACTATTTACTCGATAGTATTTCATAAATATTTTTATAACATTTATAAAAATATTTGTTATTTATTTGGTAACCCGGTTATGCCTTGTCCGAAAATAAAAATAAATTTTAACCCGAATATTCGTGTTTTCAACAAACGCTTTTTATTAAAATGCTAAGTAATTTATTAAATATTTTTATTTAATAACAAGGTGATAATTAAATATAATTTAACTATTTCCGTGTCAGTACGCGTTTTTCTCGTTTTCAAAATTTTGCGAGGGTATTTTAGTCGTTTTCTGTTTGTTTTCGGGTCTCGGGTAAATCTAAAAGTTGTCAGGAATGTCGTTTTACATCAAATTGCTTTAGAGTCCGAGTGGTGAAAACGTGATTTAGCGGGTCGTGTTTGATAAATCAACTTAGGAATAATATATATCTTTTCGTTTTCAGGTCAAATAAGTTAAAAATAAATTTGCACATGAGAGATATGTAATAATAAACATATTTATTATTTAATTATGTTCCGAAAAATTACCGGCTATGCGGTGATTGTTTTTATGTGATAATTACAGGTCAAAAGACAAAAAGTTAAGTCGGACCCGAAAAGTCAAAGGGTAAAATAGTCATTTACAATTTCGAAAATTGCTAGTTGTTACATAAAAACTTTTCTTTCTTTCTTTTCTTCACTAGTGGCAGTGTCTTGGAACTTAGGTCCTTTCCACTGCTCCTTATTCTCAATACCTTCATCCAAAGAACCTTGGTTGTTCTCTCCTAGGCACAATCGTCCAATACTAGTATTTGGGTTTATTTTTTTCTTAACATGACAAAACATCAAAGTAAACATTAGTTGGTTAGTACAAGTAAACATAGATGATGTATCATACTCAAACATCATTAGTAAGCATTCAGAAGTTAATAATTTGAACGGTTTCTGTATAGCGAATGAGTTATACCCTTTGTCACACCCCGCAATTTTTGATATTTTAAATTACTATTTTACCCTTTGACTTTTTGGTTCCGACTTGACTTTTGACTTTTTGACCTTTTACGGTCACATAAAAACGATTACCGCGTAGCCGGTAAAATTTTTGAAACGTTTTTAAATAATAAATCATAATTTCGATTATTATCGCTCATTTGCAAATTTATTTTTCTAACTTATTTGACTTGAAAACGAGAAGATATATTTTATTCTCAAATTGATTTATCAAAAACGACCCGCCAAAATGAATTATTAATTATGGGGTATACTAGCGTTTGACATAAAACGACATTCCGGACAACTTTTTAGTTTTGCCCGAGACTTGAAACCAAGCAGAAAATGACTGAAATAGCCTCGCAAAATTTTGAACGCAACTCGTACCGACCCAAAAATAATTAAATTTATATTTAATTATCACTTTTTATTTAATAAAAATATTTAATAAATTATTTAATTTTTATTCAAAAGCGGTTATTTTAAAACACGAATGTTCAAATTAAAGTTTTAAATTTTACGGACAAAGGTTACCCGTGAGACCAAATGGTACCAAATAAATAATAATGATTTTTAAATAAGTCTTATAAAAACATTTATAAAATAATAGTCAAGTAAATACTCATTTTTATCAGAAAAATTATTTGAAAAACAATGGCGCACGTTTCGCATTTTATTTCCTCCGTTAAGTACCCCAAACGAGTCCCGAATCAATAATTAACAAAAGTTACACGTTAGGTCCCTGTGAAATATTTACAAAGTTAACCCTCAACTATTAACAACTATTCAAAAAAATTTAAAACTTTTATTATATATATATAAATTATATCATTTCCATTCATTCTTCTTATAAACCCTAACACATATATACTCCCCTCCTCCCAAATATTTTTCCGGCGCCGCTCCATTATTCCGGCCAACCTCCGGCTGATTTTTGTCCAGCCGCCACCACATCCGAACGCCAGCCACCCTCCTCCACCGTGGTTACATCATCATCTCCACCACGAAACCCCCCCAACAGCCGCCACTATCACCATCTTCACAGCCACGTCACCATCATCACCTTTGCTCCACCACCACCACAGCCACCTCACTACCATCGCCACCGTACGCGCCTCATCATCATCATCACCTCATCACCCTCTCCACGCCATCACCACGTCACCAACACCATCACCATCGTCTCCATCACTTTCCGATTTGGATGGCTTTATCCTTTATAAAACTAATAATAAACTTTCTGTGGTTTATTTCATTTTGTTTGTTTAAGTTAAAAAAAAAATTTCTTGTTACTTGTTTTAGTTTTGAGAGTGTTTGGTTGTGAGTTTAACAGCCATGAGGGGCGTTTGGTTTTGTGGGTTAACAGCAATGGGTGCGTTTGGCTTGCTATTTTACAACAGTAGGTGCGTTTGGTTTGCTAAATTGTAGCCCCAAATGGGTGCGTTTGGCTGCGTAACACAGCCACAAGGCTGTGGTTTTCGTTGGGTTGTGGTTTGCACCAGCTAAGGGTGCGCTTGGTTTTGTGGTTGCAGCCGACTAGGCAACGTTTGGTTTTGTTATAAGCACCAAAGAGGGTGCGTTGGGTTAACGTCACAGCTGCAAGGGTGCGTTCGGGTTGGGTTATCGGCGGGGGGTGTTTGTTTGATATGTATAACAGCCCGTAAAGGGCGTTTGTTTATGCGTTTAGTTTAGCACCAGTTAGGGTGCGTTTGGTTCAGCCGTAAAGGCGTGTTTGGTTTGGCGTTTTATAACACATAAGGGTGCATTTGGTTAGATTGGTTAATAGTTAATAAGGGTGTGTTTGGTTTTATTTACTTTACTATTTATTGATCTCGTTTAGATATAAATTAAAACACACGGAATATATTGCAACATCTATATTGGTTAAATGGGAAAAACAATGGTTTTGGTAAAAATGGAAACGTCATACAAACGGCAAAGTCATGCCGAAATTTCTAAAAATCGTTATACTTAGTAAATTTTCATTAAAGTTTATACTATTTTAGAAACCCGATAAAATGACAAAGTATTATAGTTTTAAGATTATTAAAGTGTTATTTTACAATAAATCGGTAAATAAACGAAAACTATATTTTTATAAACAAGGTAACTAGTTTAGTTAAAACGCGTAACGAAATACTAAATTATAAAATATTGTTTTATAATTCCCAAGTATAACTTTTGTAAAGTCTTTAAAACGTCATTTACCTAACTCGTAACTTTAAAACGTGTATTTACTTTTACGCAAGAACTTTTTATTAATTTAATTGGTGACTTTTGAAAAAGTGTCGAATTATATTATTACCGTTATTTTAATCACATAATACTTGTAAAATATTATAAATTGCAACTTATTCTTTTGGTTGTTTGTTTTTATTATATAATTCACCATATGAATTATATAATTGTTTCTTTTATATGTAATATATACGGGGATATATTACATACTTTGCGTGTGTTTTTCGATTTATTTTATTTAACCAACACCAAACTCATCCTACTTGAAATCCAAATCCCTTATCAACTGACGCGTTGAGTAACTCATCCTCGAAGCCCTAAATTCATCAACCCAAGCTAGTGGGATTTAGCCGTTAAGTTAAGCTGTAACTTCTTGGTCGAGCCGTTCTGTTCTCCGTTTGTGATGTGCTTAATGTTTGCATTTCTGCTAGTTGCTCTGCAACATCAAGGTGAGTTCAAGGCCCCACCAATTTACCGTTTGAATAATATGTTTTTAATATCTTTTTGGGGTGAGAAACATGCTCGTTTACAAACTTGTTTACGTTACCGAATTTCCAACTCGTTTACACACTAATTACAAACCTGGTTACTTGATTGATATCACACTCTTTCTACTTATGGAATTAAGTACTTAAAGTTGTTTATGAATAAAATGGTTATTTTATCATTGGACACAGTGTTGTCAGTTACCATCTCCTATTTACGTGTGCCGTAATTTGGGCTTAACAAACCTCGAACTACTGCCCGAATTATCATGAACTGTTAATTTCTCGACCGGAGGACCGGTTGATGGGAAGCGTCGAGTGAAAATTTTAAATTAGATTTTCCATTGGGACTAATTATCCCTATCCGGGTAAGCATGCACTTACTTGAATTCTGTCGTCGATGAACAAACGGATAATTGTCATTCGATTATACTTTATTGGTGGTCTTTGGTTTTGGGACAACCAGCTTTGGGCAGGAATACTAACAACAGGGAAGAAGCTGCCAGTTGACTAAATTAGCTTCGGTGTCATGAGCTTACGCAACAGTATACACTTTTTCATGCGATATTGTATTCGTTTATAATAGTCGCAGTGCTTTGTACGCTAAAGTTATATCTCCTATAACTGTCCATGTGTAACTGTAAACTTGTTGTCCACACTACTTTATTGAACTTTCTGATTATTAAATGTTTTTACTAATACATTTGTGTGATGCGGTATTCACTAAACGTTTTTGGTCCTCATAAAAGTTTTACTTAAACCTATGAATTCACCATCAACTTTATTTTGGACCCGTGTTAGCGCATGTTTTTCTCAGGTGCTTAGCTTTGGACTTCTTGATGTGCTATGTGGAGTCTACGTGCAATATGATACTCTTTCAACACTTATCAAAATATCATACTCGTTGTCTTTTGAAAACCAAATTATGCTTCCGCTACATTTTACTTATGCTTCCGCAATTGTTTAACTTCTTTTAAATCATGTAAAACTTACATATTTTTAAACAATGCAACGAGTTATGATTTCCAAAACATCCATTAGTGGTCGTTCTCTTGTGCCTTGTGTTCGGATTATGATGACGTCACGCCCTCGGACATGTATTCCGTCCAGGCCCCCGTCTGGGGGTGTGACAGTTACTACTGCTGAAGTACTTTACCAAAGAGCAAAGCAAAAGTGCAGGCCACAAAGGTGGTCAATTCTGCACTAAACACACTCACTAGGAGAGTGTAAAAACCAAATAAACAAAATCCAAGCCTTAGAGGGCTTGGATCAAATTTTCACAAGCAAAGAAAAGTAGAAAAAGTACCCTGATGTTGAGATCAAATTAATAAGCCATAAAATAATTTAGAATTCAAACTAAACTTCAAAACCTTTTCAAAACTTGATCAATCACTAACATTCAACTGTCCAAAATGAAAACTCAAATTACTTTTGACTTTTGAGGGTCAAATCACACTATACCAAACACTCCTTACGGTATTGACAGATTCAGATTAAGCTTATGAAATGAAAACTAGCTTATAAAACCTTGATACCAGATAACACCGAGCTTATAACAAGCTTAACAAACAGGATTCAACAACTTAAAAATCTAAAATCTAAGATCTATAACTATGCTTAATTATTTTTTTGGTTTTTATGATTTTTAGACATTTAATGAAATATAAAGATCTAAAATGCTAAGACAAAAAAAAAAAAAAAAAAAAAAAAAAACAAAAAAAAAAAAAAAAAAAAAAAAAAAAAAAAAAAATAAAAACAGATGAAATATTTCAACTAATAAGCACAAATAAGCCACTAATAAAGCAAATAAGCAATAGATGAACAATTAAGCTAATACTAAGAGACTTAAAACTAAGAACATAAATGAAAACTTACAAGATGCTTCAGCTTAACAGAAGCTTATATGCTCTTAGAGCTCATCAACAGCTCTGGCTTATCCAAGGATAAGCCAGTAAAGTCCTTGGGATCCCTTCCATTATTGGATCCCCTTCCATTAGCTTATAGGTTCAAATTACAAGGTACTTAAACTGATTTTATGATCTAAGTAAGATTAAGTCTGAATTAAGCTCTATCACTAG
This sequence comes from Tanacetum coccineum, assembly GCA_026074375.1. Taxonomy (NCBI): domain Eukaryota; kingdom Viridiplantae; phylum Streptophyta; class Magnoliopsida; order Asterales; family Asteraceae; genus Tanacetum; species Tanacetum coccineum. The sequence goes on from BQNB010016403.1 coordinate 61,980, forward strand.
CTTAGAGACTAGTGAGAGCTAATGAGAGCTTATCCAAAGTAACATAAGAATAAAGAGCTTATGACTTAAAAACAGTTTGATTAAATCTAGAACAAGGATTTTATTAAACTTCAAAAGGATTACAAGGATTTAAAACTGAAAGTTACATACTACTCAAAAAGAAAATTACAACTGAAAGTAAATTTGCATAAGCTAAAAAGGTAAATTAAGCTAAAATTAAAAAAACCTAGACTAGATAGTGTGTGTGTGAAATGTGTAAGCTATTTATAGCCTGAAGGAAGCTTCAAGTCTGTTTGCTTTCTACCCCGCTCTCTTTCAATCACACCTTAACAATTCTTTAATCATTGGAGAATGAATCAAGGCCCTTGGATCAAGTCATAACTCACACGGATTGCCAAGCTGGCAATCCTTTGATGTGACTTTTGTGCTTGTTGTGTGAGTGCCTCAAGAGTAAAATCAATCATTCCCTTGTGCTTTCCCTTCTTCCATGTGGCATTCTTGCTTAAGTGAGCCAATTAGGACTCATGTGTGACATCTATTCCTTTGCCATTTGCTCTTTAACCCATGAATTGTCTATTTTGACCTTCAATTTTCAAAACCCCTTTGATTTGACCTTGGGTAACTTTGGAGGAGACGGGTGAACAATATTTTTACTATTTTTCCCGCCCTTGGTTTAACTAAGGGGTAAAAGGGGTGAAACTTTAGGTTAATGTCCAATTCAGTCCCTCTCTTTTTATATTCTTGTAATGAAAGTGTAGGTTATAATAACTTTTAACTAGGCAAGATTGGTCCCTGGATTTATGTAGTGGGTTATAGTTTAGGTTTTTGGGCCGGGTATGGATAAATGGGCTTGGACTTTGTTATTTTGGGTCTGGGTAAGGAAATGGAAAGGTAAAAGCCCATTTAGCTTTAGGGACCATTTGTGTAATTTTGGGTTTTATTGAGGGACTTGAAATGAAACTTTGGGTTTTTGTCTTTAGTGAGTTGACTTTGACTTTGGTTGACTGAGAGTTGACCATTTGACTTTTTGACTTTAGCTTCCGGCTCTTGTACACTCTTCCGTTCCCGTGAGTTCGTGTTTGCCCGTTGATTCGTTTTCATGTGATTTTTGCTATATCCGTACCTGCACACACAAAACACAAAAACAAGCATATCTTTGCTATTTTTAGTCTGTTTTGGGCTTAGTTGGGCCTTTTTAGGTATAAACGGATATGTGTTTTCACACATATCAAAATTCCCCAAACTAAACGATTGGCTAGTCCTCAGCAATATGTAAGATGCCTTAAAACCAAATACCATCGAAACTTTCACAACTAAACCATTTTAAAAACTAGCAAGGATTTTTGATGAAAAATTAAGAAAGCACAAGTTATAAAACAACCCCTTAATTTCCATTTTCTAAAAACTTTTTTTTTACTTTGTTATTTTCATAACCTGTTAGGATCCCATAGAACAAGATGCATTTCCGAAACGAAATCCCCAAATAGGATAAATTCATCGTTCCCGACTTTTCACTTATCCAAACCAAGCTTAAAACAAAATCACAGCTAAATATCAGTAAGGATGCTAACACTACTCATATTTGCAACTTGTGAACTTTTTACTCCCGACATTTATTATATCTTAAGTGAGTGTGCTTATCTTGAATTTCAACCATGGATCAACTTTTTGCAACATACTATGTTTTACGTTTCACCTTAGAATAATGAGTTTAAAGGCGAGATCATCCCATGTAGCGACTTTCGTCTCGGCACATCCCAACCTTGCGGCTAAGTGACCAGGCTTTTGACACCCCACAGAGACTAGTATCGGGACTCACGGACCTTAGGTTTCAAAAACTCTCAGGCTTCCCGAATATTCATAGCTTATAAAATAGAGTAGTCAAAGTGCAAAAGCATATTTGAATTTAACAACAAGAAGTCAATTAATTTAATCTATTTAGACATTTATGCAATTGAAATCCTCGACCTTTTAGAAGGCTGCAACATCGGTTGTGAGCCGGCAAGATGCAGCAAACTTTTATCAGTCTCGGATCTTTATTCTTACTATGGGTTTTCTTTAGAAGACTACCACATCGGTTGTGAGCCGGCAAGAGGTAGTAAACTTTTATCAACCCACAGCTTTTATTATTATATTTATTTTTTATCATTTTTAACTTTTTTTTAAAGAAGACTAAAACTATAATTTTTGCTATATATTACATAAAAAATTATTGGTTTAAGTTTAATCTTCAAAAACAGCACGTATATTAATCCGGTTAAGAGCTTATGGGAGAAAAAACAACACGTTTACAAACCATGAGCTCTAAGATGTCTCAAATAATCTTTGTTAGCATCCTACTTCATACTTAACTCTATCATTTTTCGTTCTGGCGCAAATTAGCGAACGCTTAGCCTAAAAGTTAAGGAACACGCTAGAGCTCAACACGCTTGATCGGGTCAAAATTTACTCTTATTCTTACCCAGCAAGAAAGTCAAAATTGTGACAAAAACACTTATTTTATTTTTTATATTTTTATATTTTTCTACAAATAAAACTAAAAAAAATTTTGAATTTTTTGCTATTATTGTGGGAAAACGGGGTACGTGAAAACAAAACAATAAGTAGGTAACATCAAATCGATAGATTCCCTCCCCAAACTAAAACGAAACATTGTCCTCAATGTTTAAAGGTGGGTCTCTACGCAAATCAAGCCGTTTATTAATATGCGAAACAAAACGTTGACTCGATAAGAAAAAGGATATCGGTATTTCCCAAACAAATGCAAATAAAGGCTAGGAAGCTCAGATGTGAACCGTGACAAAGCAACCGAACACGAGATTCTATTTTTTCAAAAATTTTGGTCTGCCTGCAAATAATCACAACACAAACAACAAAAAAAACCCCCCCACAAAGAACGAAAGGAGTACAAAGCCTCCTCACACACACTAAAAGAAAAAAAGAAAATGGATAACATGGTGTGCCTCCCACAGCGCTTTGTGTTTGGATAACCATCACATAGCTTGACTCATTCCTGAATTCATTGTCCTTAAGGAGAGTGTGATAACCTGGACTTCCTTTGGTGCAAAGTCTCCTCCGAAAGTAATCTTCACACGATGACCATTCCACCTTAAAGTTTGGACCTCAGGTTGAGATAACTCAACAGTTTCCATATCGGAAAAACTTGGAATGGTGAAAAGTCCTGACCAACGAGTTTTAAGCTTTCTAGAGAAATCCTTTAGACGAGAGTTGAAAGAGAAAAACTCGATCACCACATTGAAAATGCGTTTTGATCTTTGATTCTGAACTCTTCGTCTTCTCTTTATAAATCAAAGAATTCCTCATAAGCTGATTCACGAAGCTCAATTAAGTTCATTCAGCGAAAGCGTCCGGTGATCACTACCACGGTTTTAAGATCGAAGTTACATTTTCAAAGCCAATATCATTATGTTCTAAACTCAATTTGGTAATGGCAAGACTTTCCATAAACAAGGCTTGTAAGCAACAACCCAGAAAAATTGGTGTCATAAAAGCATACCAATAGCCCACAAAGCCTTCATCTAATTTGTCAGACCATGAGGTACGGTTTTCTCCAACTGTCCTTTCTAGAATACGTTTAAACCTCATAAAGAATTGACACCTCCACTTGACTGCTCAATTGAAGGGTATAACGGTAGCTAACATGTTACTCGCATACTTAGACATACTATTAGCAAAATGATCATTACAAAAATGGGTCCCACGATCGCTTATTATAGCTCTAGGTGTTCTAAATCGGGCAAAAAGAGATTTTAAAAACTTTACTACAACCCTAGCATCATTTGTGGGGAGCGCCTTTGCTTCAACCCATTTCAAAAGATAATCAACAGCTACGAGGATGTATTTATTTCCTCTTGAAGACAGAAATGGTCCCATAAAATCGATACCCCAAACATCGAAGATTTCACAAACTTGGATAGCGTTTTGAGGCATCTCATCTCGTTATGAAATTTTGCCTTGTCTTTGACACGTATCACAAGATTTGATCATCGTATGGGCATCTTGATATATGGTAAGCCAAAAGAAATCGGCATCAAATACTTTTCGGGCGGTGAGATTTGCACTATGATGGCCCCCGGTGGGTCCTTTATGGTAAGTTTTGAGGATCTCAAGAGCTTCTTGCCTATGCACACATCGTCGAATGATTTGATCCGCATAAGTACGAAAAAGATAAGGATCATCCCAGAAAATAAATGTTTAAACAGTCCTTGAAAAATTTCCTTTCATTTTTGTGTGTTCGACATTCCCTTTGATAATGAACATTCCCCGCATGGAAATTTGCATAGTCCGCAAACCATGGGGTACTTTCACTAGAAATAACTCCAAGAGTTTCTAAAGGAAAATGTTCATTTTATGTCTTTGTTTTCTAACACATCCTTATGAGGGATTTCTCAAGTCTAGATAAATGGTCTCCGCACGGTTCTCAACTTACCTTTTTATTTATCATGATGGCGAATTATCAAATTCTTGTAGGAGAAGAAACCCACTGGAGCAACCTCGGCTTAGCGTCTTATTTGGTTCATAGTAAATCTTAAAGCGAGTTGATCCGTATACACTATGCTTTTGGATAAACAAGATATGGCGAAAACTTTTCAAAAGCATACACAACGCAAGCATTTCTTTTTCCGCGGAGGTGTAAATGAATTAGAGCATCAGTCATATCTTGCCTAGCATAATTATAGGCTGACAATGCTCATCTTTCGTTGTCCAAGAACTGCACCAATCGCGAAATCACTTGCATCACACATGAGTTCGAAAGGTAAGTTCCAATCCGGGACAACTAAGATAGGAGCTTCGGTAAGCTTCTTTTTAAGAGTCTGAAAAGCATCAATACAATCTTTAGAAAACACAAACGGTGTTTCCTTCTCAAGAAGGTGGGTCATTGGTCTAGCAATTTTAGAAAAGTCTTGGATAAATCGGCGGTAAAAACCTGCATGTCCTAAGAAACTCCTAACACCTTTAACTGTAGTCGGGTGAGGGAGCTTAGCGATAACATCGACTTTAGCACGATCGACCTCAATTCCCGCCTTTGAAATTTTATGCCCTAACACAATTTCTTCTTTACACATAAAGTGGCACTTCTCCCAATTAAGAACTAAATTCGTGTCTTCACACAGTTTTAGCATCTTTTCTAAATTGGAGAGGCATGAATCGAAACTATCCCCCAAAAACCGAGAAATCATCCATAAACACTTCCATGGTCTTTTCGATCATATCATGGAATATGGCCATCATACACCATTGAAAAGTACCGACATTACACAATCAATGCATGTGTCGGTACGCGAAAGTTCCATACGGGCATGTGAAAGTAGTTTTCTCCTGGTCCTGAGGATCTATTGGTATTTGGAAATATCCTGAAAATCCGTCAAGAAAGCAATAGAACTCATTCCCAGCTAATCTTTCGATCATTTGATCCATAAACGGTAATGGAAAATGATCTTTTCGAGTTGCTTCATTTAATTTCCTATAGTCAATACAAACTCTCCATCCGGTAACTAAACGTGTCGAAATTAATTCATTCTCTTCATTAGCAAGACGTTTTTATTCCACCTTTCTTGGGACAAAGACAATGCAACAGACCAACCATGGCTTGTCAAAATTCGGTAAATTCATTTCTAGCAACAAGAATTTTAGGACTCTTTTTTTTTTTATTACCCTCATGAAGATTTTTGGTTAAAACCGTCTTGACTCTGAACCGAGGATGTAAACCGCTTCCAGAAAGATTTTGGGTACAAAACGAGGGTCGAACCCCTTGATGTCCGGTGATTTTCCAAGCAATGGCCCTTTTGTGAGATTTGAGCACCTTTAAAAGAGCATCTTTTTCATCATTTTTTAAACCTTTTGCAATAATAACTGGTAACTTATTGTTTTTTTCCAAGAAAGCATATTCTAAGTAAGACGACAAATCTTTTAACTCTAATTCCGGAGGCTCTTCAATTGAAGATTTTTCCTCGGTCACTTCACTTTGTTTAAGGTCTATCGAGAAGTGAAGACGGGTCATTATTTAACAATTTTTCAATCAAACAAATATCTTCCTCCGGATTGCAATCGGCATAATCAATTTCCGGTGAAATCGAATAATCCTTAAGATAAGCTTCAATTTCTTCCAAAATGAATTCGGAAGTAAATGGCTCAGACGTTGGGGTGGGATTGCCACCCGAAAAAATAGAAAATCCTAGCATTTCCGGAGCATACTCCTCACAAACTGCATCAATGATGTCAATTCGGTTTACCGACTTGTCATTTGTAGAGGAGTATCTCGTGGTTTGATCTAGATTAAAAGTGACGGCTTCGTTATCAACCCGAAGGGTTATTTCTTCTCCATAAACATCAATTAAAGCACGACCGGTCCTCAAAAAGGATCTCCTAAGTATGAGAGGTACTCGAGGATCGGCTTCGAAATCGACAACAACAAAATCAGTAGGAAAATGAAATTTTCCAATCTTGATAAAAACGTCTTCGGCGAGTCCTTTAGGATAAGTAATTGATCGGTCCGCTAACTCTAAAGTCATCCGAGTTGGTGTAAGTTCTGGCAGAGAAAGCTTTTTCCAAATTGAAAGAGGCATAAGATTTATGTGTTAGGATATCATTTCATCACCTCAAACACAAAAATAAGAAAAATGGATTTTAGAGAGAGAAAGTAAAAAACAAAGAAAATGGTTACTTGTTCACAAAAGAAAAAATGAGAAGCAACACCCTCTCCACACTTGGAGAGGGCTTTAAATAGATACAAGAGTGGACTATTCTTGTGGGCTTTGAGTTGGGCCGGTTCATAGAACAAATGGGCTTGAGCCCGACAACTAGGCCCAACTAGCTTAACAAAATTCCTGTAAACTACGCGCCAAGATTGGCCAAGGCGTGGCATACATCCATTCCTGGGAAATTACATAGAATAAGAAACTTGTCAGGATCTCCAAGCTTTTCGGGAAGCTTTTTGAGGAGCATCATCGATCAATTTTCATTTAACGGTATCTTAGCTAACTCAAGCAACTTTTCCTTATTCATGAGCAAACTCTTAATCGTAGGAGCAAATCTTGGCATCAAAAGTAAAGCATCCGCGAAACTAATGTCGAAGCGTAAATCTTGAAAGATTTGGAAGATCTTCTCTATTTGATTCGAAGCTTTGTCATGGGACTTTTGATCATCATGTCGTGAAGGATATGGAATATTTGGCTTAGGTAAACTCTTAGGAATATTGGATTCCGGAATGGTTTTAGGTAAAGTCTTTAGAACATCGAGTTCCAGAATAGAAATAGGGATAACCGGAGGTGAGATTTGAGCGGTACTTCCTTGGAAATTTGTTTGCTCTTTATCCGTTGTCACCTCGATTTCTCGTTCCACTACCTTTTTAGGAGAATGATTGGTAGGAATCGAGGGTCCCTCATAAGCAACACCACTTCGAGTAGTGATCGCTTTCATCTCACCCTTCGAGTTTGGAATGGTATTACTCATTTGGGTCGGTATTACTCAGAAGAGTACCCGAAGGTGAGGCTTGAGCTTGAAAGAATCACTAATATGTTTTGCAAATGGTTTGCAATTGTAGTTTGGGAAAGCATTATTTTGACTCATAAAAGCATTTTGTTGACTTTAATTGTATTTCTGAATATCATTTTTAATTCTCTTTCATTGAGGTGGATTTTGATATTGCATAATTTCTAATCGTTTGATCATTAGATTTCTTGATTAGCTTGAAAACTCAGTCAAAAATCCTTGCACCTTGATTATGAGGCACTTGAAAAGATTGATTTTGAATCCTTGATTTTGACAAATTCGGAGCATTGATTAACTGACTCTTTGAAAACCTGATTTCCGTGAAAATTATTTTCCACGATTAAAAATTATTCCCTTGACATTAATTCTGATTATAACCTATTTTTGACCCTGTTTTGGCAACGGAGAAAAACCTGGTGGTGCATTGTTTTCTAACACGGTTTGGAGGGTTACTTGATTGTAAGTACCCCGAGTCGCACAACTTAGCCTGATGTTATCGGTTTAGCCGGACAAATTGTACCAAGCCATGAAGCACCACCACAAAGTATAACAAGATTCCTCAATCCCGCTTTAACGGAGCGGGTTAGTGAACCAACTTTTTTAAACATCTCGACTAAGTTCAAAAGTTGATTCCACAAGCTTATCAATTCTCTCATCGTTTTACTAGAAGTAACATTCTTCATATAGCATTTGGTTTGTTTCAGTGAATAACGTTTACTTTTGATTTGTTCTCTAACAAGCTTCTCTAGTTCATCTTACTAATTGTTTTCCAATCGCCGCGCATTTAAGGTGTCTTGTTTATTTGCTCGTTTATAAACCGTTGTTAAAAGGTTTACAACCTCGAGTTAACTCCTGTAAATCCGTGGTGAGGGCACAAGCTCTTTATGCAACTCCTTGAATTCGTTTCCCACGCGCTTCACTAAAAGTTTCCTCGAATTGTTACGTTTAAAACGAGAAGTAACTTTCTTTTATGTAGTGAAGTGGTTTCGATAGGAGGGATAATTTGGTTAACTGAACTTAGTTATACGTGTTCCTCCCTTATTCTAGAGGGAATTTGGTGGTTACTTTATCGTACACATAGGTGTGGGCGCACTCGATGCGATAGTGGAAAAATCATTTAGTGGTTGCTCTTCGGGTGGCACTGTCTCCGTTAGTGCGTGGGGGGGTTTGTTCGGTGGGGGAAAGTCAAGGTAATCCTTTGCGAAAACTATTAATATGAAGCATGAGGATTATCCTTTTTCCGTCAGGTTTTTAAAACAGCGTTAGTTGAATAAATTGTAACAAATTCGTCTTAATCTCAAAATGATCGGCATTGATTTCTGGTAAAACAATAGCTTCTCCGTACCCTTCCGTGGGGGCACGGAGTAGCTCCTCCATGGTACGTTCAGCCATTGGTGTAACAATAGTTCGAATCTCGGGTTCGACTATGTTAGAAACTTGTTTTCTCCGACGTCTTGGAATTGTGACGTTTGAATTATTAGGATAATTAGAACGTCTAGTGCGCATGCACTATTTAAAGGAGAATAGAAAAATAGAAAAATAATAAGAAAAATATTTTTGGTTTTTCTAAAGTTTATTCACAATCTAATTTTAACGGACAACGAGAAAGACAACTTGAACCAAATAATCAAACTTACTTCACGGTAGCTCTTAAAAATTTTACTTTTTAAGGTGAGCCGTATCTCGTAAGTGACACAAATGGTAAATTTTTAAATCTTTGATTCGAGTTGAGAACTTATTATGATAGTACCTCAATTGAAGGTATTATTTGTTGGTGTTCTTTTACCAACTTTGTTTTTTTTATTGAAAGAGAAAAATATTTTTGTATTTTTGTTTTTAATCTTCTATTTATACTAAAAAGAAAATAAAAATATTTTTTACTTTTTCTTTTTTTTATATTTTTGATTTTCTTAAAAGCGTAACTTTCGAAAATGAAATGTTCTCCAAAACACGATCAACAAACTTCAAACGAGAGAATCGTAACACACTTTCCCGACAACGGCGCCAAAAATTGATCGTAACAAACTTCAAAGTATTTATAGAAATATACAAATAATCCTTGAGGACAAAGATTAAATGCAATTTAAACACAAAAAATATATAATATAACACGTTTTTAACCGGTAAGTGATTACCGGGTCGTATCCAAAAGAAATGTGAATTGATACCCTCGATTCAGTTTGGACAATGTTATGAAT
>BQNB010016404.1:2664-66908 GCA_026074375.1 Tanacetum coccineum
AGAATCGAACTTGGTGGTTAAAAGCATACCTAAAACCGAGTTTAGGGTTTTGTATTTATAGAGTCTAAAAAAAGGTCGATACGTCATACTGAAAGGGCTCAATACGACGTATTAGGGGTAACTTGGCGTGGGCTCCATGAATATTATATTCTAGAATATTCACAAACCATCACTGAATACGGCGTATGAGTTCTTCTAGATACGACGTATAGCTCTCTTCTCGTCATGGATGTCTTATGAAGTTAGGGCACAGATATGGCTTATCTTCTTGCTGGATACGGCGTATTGAGGTAAAATTAGTTGGTTCTTCTTCGTTAACCAAAGTATTATATATGTCGTATCGTTGATGTGGATATTACATATTCTTCAGTCATGCAATGGTATTTTAGTTCATAAAAGTCTTGGATATGGCGTATGCTTCTAGAATGATACGACGTATATGTTGTTAGAATCAGTAGACTTTCTGGAACTCTTCGTTTGTGCTCCAGAATGAGTGCCTTTTACTAACTTTCACAAAATGCTCGATAATTACTGCAATTAATAGAAAAAAGCAATTAAGTATCAATTCATATATAAAATAATGTAAAATGAGCAATAAATACGGGATAAATGATGCTATAAAATAGACGTTATTTGATGTTATCAAATATCCCCCCACTTAAATCCTAGTTGTCCTCAAGTAGACTTTAGAATTTTTTTATGAAAATGTATTCCAAACGAATGTTTGGGATTTTTCCTTTAAGCATTTGTCATTATTAATAGAACACAACCAAACACCTCACAAAATAGGAAACAAACACACTCAAATCACTCAACTAATCTATGTGGTAATATTTAGTAATTCACTTAATTGCTCGGTCATGAAAAGTATTCTATCATAAGTTTGGCAAGGATACACATCTCTACCACTAAAGCTAAGGTGTAACAAGCCTAAAAAGGTTTATTAGGTTAAATAATAAGGTTTAAGGGTTGATCATTCTTTTTAATCTCTATCGATATCAATATTCCAGAAAAGGCGACAAAACCATAAATGCACACCCAAATCCATGACCGTGACACTTGTGATTGCTTACTCCTTAACTCGAATAACCTAAGAATAAGACCAAGTAATCTTTTCCAGCACTAATACACCAATAAGGGTGACAAAACCACAAATTTACGCCCAAATCCATGATCGCGACACTTGTGATTGCTCACTCCCTCATTCAAGCAAACCAAAGGTTAAGATAAAGAATGATATAGGGTATGGATTAAGTAATCCTTTACCAACAGTAATACACCAAATGCTTGCAGTTAATAGAAATAAGAAATTAAGTATCAATTCATATATAAAATAATGTAAAACGAGAAATAAAGACGGGATAGATAATGCTAAAAATAGACGTTATTTGATGTCATCAATACCACTAATCCAAAGATTAGTTAACTGATCAATGCACATCTTTGATACCACATTGTGTCTTCTTAGTGTGTTTTCGGGGAAAACTAATATCACTGGATTAGCGATATAAAATGGGAAAGCACGATTTAAATTTTCATTTTTATTTTAGTTTTAAAAGAAGGAAACTTTTAGAAATGAAAGTTTATTAAATTTGTTTGTTATCGATCATACGTGCATTTATGGATCTTTAATACACAAGTCGACAATTGGATAGACAATACGTTTCATATACACACACTAAGATGGTAAAAAAAAGACCAAACATAGAAACTATAAAAAGGACTATAGCTAATGTATTACTTATACCGTTATACGTGTAATTGGGCATATATACATATATGCTGATATGCGTAACTCTATCATTCTATTGCTAACAATTCCATATTCTTTCCAATATAACTAGTGAAATTTGATAAATGCCAAGTAGGCTAAGAGCACTAGGTGCTCGTGAGTCGTGAGTCATAAAGGTAGTGTTAAAATAAAAAGGACCATCAATTCAACACTTTTTCCTTATTAGAACCCATTATTTAATCTAAAAGTCATCACTCTATTACTTAAGTTACAGGACACACTTAGCCACACTTAATCTAAATGACAAAAATACAACCAAAAAGAAAACAAAAGTGCCCTATAATTTGGCTATTAATTTTAGCGTAAGGCACTATGAATTGAGGAAGGGTGTCATCCGTCAGCGTAATATGGTACTTGTTAGGTTGGGCTTCCCATCTAGTTGGGTTGCCTTTGTAGTTGTCATGTTTTTGTATTACAAATATGGACTTGTTGAACAATGGATCAAGTCTTAGGCCTGCTAGTTTAACCATATTGCTAGGGTTATAAAGTCACATACGTGAGAGAGAGGCACACAAAGAGAGAAACTCAGTTTTTGCCCAGCTTTATGTAGTCTAGGAGGAATCGCTCGTACGACTTTGTTAACCGTTGGATATCTACAAAACATGGGCAGTAGCTTCAAAACACGTAGGTCTTAAATTTGGATGGTCAAGATCATCATTGGAGTCTTCTATAGAGGTCTATAGTGGTTCTAAGTTACTTCAGTTTTTTGGTGATTTTATCAAGCAATCTGTTTTGGTAATTTATGTTTCATGGGGTGTTAATCCTTGATAATTTTTGATGACCTGTATCTAGTTTGTACTCGCCAACACTTGTGTATTATCTAATTTGGTACTAATGGATTAGTTCCTACACTTAGTCCTGTGGTTTTTTTACTTTTCACTTTGAGAAGGTTTTCTACGTTAAAATTCTTGGTGCCTTGTTTATTTACTTTCGTTGATTGATTATCACCGTTTGGTTGATTAGTTGTTGGATCATTGGAGGTATACGTTTTCCTTATAGGTTATCACAAGTAAGAGAGTTATATTGACTGTTACACATTTGTTAACTCTCTACAAAGTGGTATCAAGAGCTTTTGGTTTGGTAGTGATTTTTTGGCTTGCGATTAACAATGAAAACTAATACTTCAAGAATGATTAATCTGAATGGTACAAACTATCATCTTTGGAAATCTAAGATGGAGGATCTTCTCTAGTTAAGGGATTTCATCAGCCAGTTTTTCTTTGAAAAAACTAGGGAACAAGACCGATGATGATTGGACTTTGTTGCACTGACAAGTTTGTCGTGTAAAAGGGCACATCAAAAGAAATTGCTTTAAGTTTAAAAGAGATGATAAATTTAACAATCATGGAAAGAAAAATGTCGACAGAACAAGTGATGAACATGCTGCTACAACTGAAGAATTTCTTATCGTTTATGAAGATGAGATGATCAGCTTTGTAAAAAATGAGGCAACTTGGGTAATTGACATTGGTGCTTCGAGCCATGCTATCCCTTATAGAGACTTCTTTATATCTTATACTCCTGGTGCTTTCAGGAGGGTAAAGATGGGTAAAGGTTTAACATAAAAATTTTTAGGTATTGGCGATGTTTTCTTGGAGACCGCTGTTAACATGAGACTTGTTCTTAGGGGAGTTGATTTGTTGGGAAAGCTTTAAATTTATAATAAATAGTTTTATTAATTTTTTTAAAACCAAACACATCGGTAAAGTATAACCCATGTATGTAGTATAATTTTTAGAGCAAGAATAGCTCGTCATAGTGACTTGTTTACGTTCTATAAAACTTAGAATTCAAAATGGATGCTCAAACACTTTTTCAAGAAAATAACAAATAAAGCAAATTCAATAATAAAGAGATATGACTATTTGGATAGTAAACATAATTCAGTAATAATTGCAATATGATGATCTTAGTTTAACAAGATGGTGTGATTTTTAATTCACAAACTAACAGTTTTTGTCAAAATGGCGTTTTCACAAATTAACTTAATTGATTCAAGACTTATGTTTCTAATTAGATGATTTTTCACAAAATTGTCACAATACCAATTAGTCCCAATGTTTATCAAATTATCTAAGCAGATTCCTCCAACCAAAGATTTAAAACTCATAGACAAGTTTTCAAAACCGAATAACACAAAGTGGGTATTCTGATTTAACACCCCCAAATTTACACGCAGTGGAACCAACAATTTGGGTGTTAAATATTAGTACAATAATCACAAGATATAAAGTACGACTCAAAGAGACGTTTTAAAAAAAACAAACAACCATTCCATTCCTTTATTATCAGAGTTCAAAAGCGTAGTCCCAAGAGATCGTTACCATACATAAAACAAGTTTGATTTTAACAAACTAAATTAAGTTTTTGTTAAGGAATGGATTTTTAAAGTAATGCACAAAATGTTAGCGCAAATCCTCCTCTTTATTGCCTCCAAGCCTCCGCACTTCAATTACCTGAGATGAAACATGCTAAAAAGTCAACACGAGGTTGAGTGAATTCATAGGTTTGATAATTGATAAACAGTAGAAAGAGAGTTGAACACAAGCATTATAATATTTATAAGCATTATATAGACTTGTGGGCCAGACAAGCTAATAACCAACAGTTGCATTGAGCTCGCGACACCGATCCCATTGACGAAATCCATATCAATTATTAATAAAATACATGAATGCCCCGGCTAGGTATTTTGTCAGATACCTATCAAATCTTTATATCAATATGTCCTTACATAGGACGTGCTACTTTCGGATCAAACTTCCAAAACCGAACTGGGTTGTCAATCACTTAGCCGGGCTATTAATTGTATGAGCGGCTACCCTTCATAGGTAGTTGACGGCTCACGATGGGGTATTATGTCGAACTACTCAAGCAACAAAATATTCCACATTGGGTCCAAGCAAAGGAGAAAACCTACTTGTGTTCGTTTTATAAAAACTAGCATGCATCTCCCTTGCGGGGTTTAAGAAAAATATTTGAAAAGCGAGGCTATGAACTCACCGTAAGTCAAGTAAGCGACAAGGATCGAGAAGCTGAGGTATATAGATCGAGAGAGGTCACCCACAATCACCGAAAACCTATAGGAATGACGCGACTTAGTAAAATATAAAATTAAAAACAATACGTAAGAGAATTTAGCAAGTATGGGATATGTTTCTTAGATATATGCGTGGCGTTGCGCAATGACTTAACTAAAGTGGTTTTATTCCAAAATATGACTAACAATCTGAGTTTATAAGTAAATAAACATATATTAAGTTTTACATATTAATTCTTATCTTATTATCAAAATTGTGTACTTTATATGTTCTTAGAAAAGACGTAAATTTCCAGTTTCTGTTTTGACCTATTTTTATGAGTGCATAACTATGAATCTAGTTTCCAGAACATTAACCCAATCAATCTAAACTTTTACCAATCAATGGGAATTGCTATTTTAATGACAGACTACCAAAACAGAATGTTAGCCAAAATATACACTTTTACGAAAACGACCATAAAATAAAATCTATAATAGCAATCAATGTGAGGCCAAGTGCTGGAGCTTCCCTATGATGTCTAGTATAAGTCCATGTTTTAAAAACCCAACCTTTAGTTCAATAATCTGTAGAAAAACACGTATCCTAATTGAAGGTTCAGATTTGACCTAGTTTCGTATTTTGGCCATATCTCACTCATCCGGAACAATTGGTTGAGCATCCAACTATCCCATAGAGCTGAGACATATATCTATCTACCTATGAAATTTAATCATAGACCCCAAGCTAAATTTTTAGAGTTATCATACGTTTTAGCTACTGCCTCAAAACTGTCCCAATAAATCATTAGTAAATCAATCTAAGACTCTTCCAAAACACCAATCATTAACTTGCAATGCCACTACATATCATTTTAACATATCCCATATACAATAACATAATTTTTATAGATCAAACATAATTCATAGTATTATGAACGTGCATGCTTGCAAAGTGAAAATCAATCAAAAGTAAAAACAACATAGTTTAGAATCAAAAAGGGAGGATTAAGAGAGGCTTACAAAGCTTTTAAAAATAGAGGATTAGAATCACAAAAATAACTCTTCTTCTTGGAACCCTTATGGCTGCCGAATAATAAGACCCAACAAACAAAACTTTAGCTTGATTTTTACTTCACCAATCTTGTTAAAAACAACCACAATTTAACCCTTGACACTCTTTTAGCCTTCAATTGATGAGAACCCTAAAAACTAAAATCTTCAATAATCAAGAACCTTCATAACTTCATGCATGGTGAATTTTTATAGATGGATTATTGTTTATTTGATGTAGGATTCTTTTAGGTTTAGTGTAGAATGGTGGATTTGATTGGAGTAAAAGATGGTGGAGTATGAAAGTTTCTGTATGTGTGTTGAATAAAGAGAAAAGCAGAAGATTGTGTGTGTAAGTAAATAACTAGGTTAGTGATTTTTAGCTAGAGTGTAGGCATATATATAGGAGATGTTTTTAGAAAAACTAGGAGTTGGGTACATGGTTTTGGGCTTTCTGCCGATTGAAAAAAAATACAAAGGGAGAGTTTTATTTTTGCTATAATTATGTATTTGTGTATATAAATAAGGAAGTAATAATGTATCTAAAAAAATTACATATTCTTAGTTTTATTTTCTTAAAATCAGTTATAAGGAGAAAAGTAAGGAGATTGGGCCAAAATTCTTGTTAACTTAGTATTTTATAGATTTTCGGGCCCAAATGCTAGCCCGGTTTGGTAATTTTTATAAAAACACGATTTTTAGTCTCGTTTTCGGCAACCAACGAGAGAAGTTTAAAATTACAAAAATAAAAATAAAATAAAAATTTATCAAGCTCTCGAGAATAAAATATAAATTTACGGTTTCTCGTTCATTAAAACGGATATCCATCTAAAGCACGGTGCGACTCTTAATTTTCGCAAAACGCAAAATTTAAAACACGTCACATCCAGAATAGGTCGGTGATAATATGTCCAACTAAAATGCCTCTAATAAAATTTACAGGGCTATAATTTCGTGTTCATTAGCTTCTCGATCGATAACAGGTGACTTACGGTCCGAAACTCGCCAGAATCCAAAATTTTCAATTTTAACTCAATTTTTGAAAATGTAAATTTATAAAATTAATATAGGAGTTAAAATAAGTAGTGACATTTTATACGGGGGGTTTACAAAACGAGTGCAAATACTAAGTTTGCAAAGCAATCAATCATGGGAAAGCCACCTTCTTCTTCTAGACCTAAATTGTATGCTGTCACTCCTCTACCTAAATCTACAGCTATTCCGAAGGTTGGTGAGACGAATGCTTTGTCAAATCAAGTCACTTCAAACTCGGTTCCTTCCTCTCAAGAATTAAAAGTTAGGGAAAATGATAATGTGATCGACCCTAGAATGTTTAGGATTGATCCCTGTAAGACTTATAGGAAAGACAACTTTGTGCCTAACAAACATTTAAAAGCAAGCCTTATGACAAAACCGATCACTTGTCTTCACTAACCTCATGTCATCACTAGAAACGATGTAAATTCCATAACAAATGGTTTCTCTCCTAAAGACGTTAAAAGCACTACTAGGACCAAAAGACCATAGCCTAGGAACAATCCTAAGAATGATAAGGTCCCTTCTAAGTCTAAAAGTAGTTGGATTCTTGATTTATATTTGGGAATATATAAGAAAATAATAGGAATTTACAATCTTCTTTGAATTTGAAACATATGTCATCTAAAAGTAATAACATTAGGCTTGCTATTCGGAATGCTAAATCTGAAGTTGTTTATGCTATGTGTAAGCAATGTTTAATTACTGTTAATCATGATGACCATGTACTCAACTATGTGAATGACATGAATTCTCGTGCTCTCAATAAGAATTCAATGTTTCAAATGTTGAAATCAAAAGAAACATAAGCCAAAAGTCTAGAACGTAAAAAGGTAGGGTTACAAGAAAAGACTTGCTTCACCAAAGCCTTGTACACCTAGATCTTGCCATAGGTGGTTACAACCGGATGAATTTTTACCTTAACAGGAAATGATAAACTGCAACCAGTGAATCTGAGTGTCAATCTTTTTTTTTTTTTTTTTTTTTTTTTTTTATGACTGCTTTAAAGGTGATAATGCTGTACTTCAACCTTCGGAATCTACATGCCAAATGGTTCCTAAATTCAACTTTCTCTATGTCATGTTATCAAAAATGGTTAGATACTCTGCTTTTCCGATGCTTTCGAGTATAAAACCGGAATGACAAAGAAAATCTTGGAGGACAATTGAGTGCGACAGTTGATGAGACTTCTGCAATGGCTTATGTATAAGTCAGTACATAACCCAGTCCTCAAATAAAAGGGGGTGTACCGCTTCATGCGCACTTTACCTTTAAATAGAGAGAAATTAAAAAAATCCTTCTTGTTTTCAAACCTTTGAAACACATTTTTTCAAGAATTTTTCAAAATGATTTTCAAATCTTTTAAAAATTATGTGTTCAACACTCCCTTCTCATGTCGCTTTAAAAATTCGCATCACTCTTTATAAGTGGATAAATTTTTGAGGGGGAGCTTTTGGAAAACCAAGTTTTAATGCTTTTAGACACATTCTCTCATATCTTCTTTTGAGTGTCTAAAACATTACACAATTGTATATATTAATCAGAAAATAAAAATATAAAACCTATAAAAGCAAAATATAAAATCAAAAAAAATTCAAAAAATACCAAAAATATTCGTCTCTGACATGTCTCTCGTCAATCGATAACATTTGCGCACCTAAGAATGTTGATTAGTATTAAACAGGGTGAATAAATGAAGTTCGAGCGAGAATTTCAAATGCTTTCAAAACATGTCTCTTCAAAATTTTTCTCTACAACTTCTAAGTAAATGTCAGCTTAGGACTCGGTCTCTAAAGAAAGGAAAATGTTCATTTATGACCATTTATCCTACACAACGGGAAGTTCATATATCTCACATATTTTCCTGTTGAGCACAATTTTTCAAGATATTTTCAACAAGAAAATTTCAAATTCTTTCAAAATTGTGCGCTCAACAAACTATCACTCCAAGTTTTCATTCTATTCTATAATTGAGGGGGAGTATAATAATATGATTCTTTCTGCATGCCCTCCTGTTCTCCTAAGACTTACTTAGGCTCATGTGAATTTTGGACATTAACTTGTTTTTAATTCACTAACTGTCAAAAATTGTAAACACATATGCAATTTTTGAGGGGAAGAATAGTGATTAAAATGTGATCAATACAGATTAATAACGAATACGATCTTCAATCTATAAGTGCGTTCCCAAACCTCGCATGTGCAAAAATCTTTCATAATATGGTGCATATGTGTAGGGGGAGCTTTTTGGTAATTCTGGAATCTCTCAATGTGTTTTAAATGATTTCTCAGACACGTTGATTGATTTTTATAAAATGGTTTTATGGATCTTCATGGCAATACCTCAAAGACCTACCAACCGTTATTTCTCAAGGAGTTATAAGGTGGTTAATGTTAGGTATATTCGTTCCATGATCCAGCCAGAACCGGAGGAATTACCCAGAACACTCATTAGATAGAGTTAAAAGTCTAGTATGATCGAAAAAAAAGGAGTAAAGTGAGAATAAGGGAATAGTGTCGACTGAGATGGAGCTAGTACTGGAACAAACCCAACAAGGTACTAGTTATGAAGTCTCGGTAAGCACTGAAGGGGTTGAAGAATGAAAAAGAATTATAAGGATAAAGGGTGAAAAAAAGAATCCATCCATACAAAATCTTAGGCAGAAACCGGGGTCAATACATAGTCTATCGGTAATCACAAGGATGATTTTGTTATTGAAGATAAGGCGTAATGGACAGTATGCATTGCACAACACTCCCTTTGGCCATCAGAATCTCTCAAAATCTATTTTTGTTAATTTCTCACGGAGATCAACAGATTTCTATCAGCTTTGTCATTCCGAGATCGTTGATATTGAAAAGGTGGCAGTCCGCTCAGCCTCCGTCTTACAAATTCACAAATGTTCAATTAAGAGTATAGAAGCCAACGAGATCACAAAATCTCACTTGGACACTATTTTCATATAAAAAATGGTCGTACATCATTATTCAACATTTGGTGTTCAAGAGTCCTTATGCATTATCCTTGTGATACAATGCCAGAACATCAAAAGTCATACTCTTTAGTATTCACAGGACGATGGAAATCCTTCTTATCCAACATCAAGCAGCTTTGTAGGTGGCTTACGTGATTTATATGAATCTAGTTGTGTTAATAGATATCCGATTTTGGTACAGTATTATTGAAATTGACGACTCAATTAGATAGATAGTAACTATCTGATTCACTCTTACTGTGTTGTCTGATTTGAGATGCTCCTGGTAACGTGACCCGGCTTGTACAGCTGTGAAAACACTATCAAGAGAGTCTTATAATTCTACCTGATCACTGGACAGTATTTATACTGATTAACGGGGAACCGTGGTTATTATAACCGTATTCGACAAAGTGACAAAGACACCTTCATCTATGTATGTTTATCACTAACCTATACTTGCAGGTTTCTCGACGATAGCAGCTTCTAGTTCATGGAGAGTCAAGATTCAAGACCTCATGCTCAATCGACAAAGATATATTAATGATTAAAGTTCAAGTACATATTTCTAAGTCTTCCGCAATCTCTGATGTACAAGCACTTCCTCAAAAGAATATCATTAAAGGTTATTATGAAAGTTCTAGTTAGTTATGCCAAAATAATGTTGAGGGAGATTGTTAGCAAGCTTTCAATACCTTGAACATGAGGGTGCGACACAAGATCGCAAGGTGGCATAAAGATTCAAGGATAAAGATTTAAGAGATCTCAACAGTCAAGACAAATCAAGGCAACAGGACCACGATATTTAGTATTTTGTCAAAGTATATCATGTAAAAGATAAGATCCACGATACAAGCATGCAAAATGGAACTTTAAAAGAATCCCAAGAGAGAATAAGGTTCCAAGACTAAAGAACGAAACAAGAAGTGAAGCCTTATGCAATGACCACCCTTAGGGGGGAGATTGTTAGACCTAGTATTATGTGAAGTGATGATCATTAAGACTCCCGAACCTTGTAATTGTCTAGTGTATGTTCTCGGGAATTCTATAATGCTAATTGGGCCTAGTTGCGGGCTTTAAGCCCATTAGATGTCAAGCCCGGCCTTGGAAGCCCACTTAAACCCAAGGCTAGCCCGTGTAACTTACATATTAAAGCCCCTCTCCAAGTATGGAGAGGGTGTTGCTCTAATTTTCCATCTTTTAGTGAAGTAACCATTTTCTTTGTTTTATTTCTCTCTTTATAACTTCTCTCTCTCTAGTTTTTCTCACTAGAAACTACCAATGATACATCTTTGTTTCTTTGATCAAACAAGACCCCCCGAATAAGTGTTTTGATCACCAAACTTGTTGTGATTCAAAACACTTTTTCGGGGGGTCTTGGTTGATCAAAGAAACAAAGATGAATCATTGTTAGTTTTAGTGAGAGAAAGTAGAGAGAGGGTGAGATGAACACAAAAAGGAAAAATATTAGATTGAAAGAAGATGCGGGAAAATTGAAATGAACATCTACACCTCCCCATGGAGAGTCATGGGGGTATTTATAGCCTAAACATAACTAGACTATCCCTCGTATACAATAGTAGTCCCTGTGTTTCACGCAGTGTCCATAGCTAGTCCAATTCATGTGTAAGACGCCAACTTTACAAAATAGTAAGGCTAACAATCTCCTTCAGTGGTGCACACGGTGAATTGGTTATAACGTTTCCTACAAGCAAAAATAAAGTAAAATGATAGCCATGAAATCCAGTATTCCTTAAGATAATCTTCAATAATCTTGATCTTCTTGAATACTCCAGCTTTATTTCTTCAGCTTGTAGTATTGGTTGGTTTATCCTCTCACTGTAGGCTCTTTTTTCTTTAGCTCCCTCCCAAATAGACACCCTTAAGATGATTAAGATTCAATGCAAGAATCTTTCTTATGTACTCCTTTCTCATTTTGGATATAGTGTTGGAGGGTTGTACATCATCAAACATCGTCTACTTGAAGCATTTTAGTATTGTTTGAATTCAGCCCAAAGTACACATTTTATCCCTTTTACGAAGTCAAAACCGTAACACCAAAGTAACAACTTGAAGCACTAATCATCTCTACGGACTAACCTCCGACATATTTTTTAAAGCCCGATCAAGTGAACTTGTTGTGCGTCCTTGATGTATACGTTTCTCCCTCCAGGAAAGTGCTGATATAAATTGCTACACCAAAGTCAATTAAGTCCCGAGTGTACGCAATTTATCCCTCTATGTAGTCGAAACGGTAACATCAAAACGGTAAAAAAAATCAACTAAGTATCGGATGTACACATTTCTCCCTTCAGGATGATGACTAACCGAGGAATCATCCTACACACATGTACATCTTATGCCAACTGGAACTGCTTACTTAGCTTCATAGCCTGTGATTGCATAAGCAATACTCTGCGAGAAGATGTCGGTATTCTCTATACAAATCTCTCTTGATCAACCAGATCTAAATCCCATTATCTATTCTGTAGGCTAATACTGATGACCACTGATGGAGACAACCGGATGTAACGAACCCGAGAATGAAGCAAAACCCTCGACATTTTGGACTTAATCTTGTACTCATCCCCCCCCCCCCCCCCCCCCCCCCGTGTCGAAGGAAAGGTGCAGAGCAAATCTCTAAGTACCATATACCCGCACCAAAGTATATAAATAATACTAAACCACCTCTCCAAAAAACTCCGCAACTACATGAGACATTGAGTACTTACATTGTAATCGTAATAGTGATAGGTTTACCGGTGTACTACATGTAACCTCCTTCATCAAGTAGTAACTAGAATTAATCAAGTCTTCATCACAAACCGTATATGCTCGACAAGTTCATCTTTGTTGTAGAAGAAAATCAAAGAACGAAATGAATGTACATCCATGTGGAATATTACTTCAATCCCAAATAAATAACATCGGACAAGAACTTTGTAGTCATTAAAATTCAATAAAAGCCATTATCAATGAAGGTGAATTTTGATAAGGATCATTTTTAGTGTAATGTATTATGTTTGTTGTGTTGTTGTTCGTGAATTTTTGATGATTGTTAACGGATATCGGCTCAAAAAAATATACCATATTAACAGCCGGTCCAAGGTAAAAAAGCTGGTCGTCGAATAATTATTACGGACAGCAGTGTGTTCTTATTACGCGGCTTAATCGTAACAATGACCCAAAAAATAAGGAAACCATGACATATGCGGCCTGATGTAATAACTCAGCCCACTTATTAATACTTCGTCCATCTTTTAACAACATTCAGCAGGCCACGATTGTTATTCAACAAAGAGAATTGTCCCAATCATAATCAAATCATAAGCTCGGGCCAACCTTTTGATCCTTACACTGCTCATTGACAAATACTCGGCCTATTTTTTCATTAGTTATAATCGGCCACAATGCTTTGGCCTTGACAACATCATGAACCAACATAATAAACTTTAAGCCAACACCAAAAAATTATCTCGTCCATGTATGGTTATAATAAAAACCTAAATCCAACAATTGGATTTAGGGATAAATGCAAGCAAAAAAAATCCCCCCCCCCTAATTTATCTCATTCAACCCTAGTTTTGATACATACGCCCCCATCATTCTTATCTATCCATTACAAAAAAAATCTAGCCACCCAAAACCAAAGATATAATCTTGCATCACTGTGTTCAATATTAACGTGAAGCATGAACACAAAAGAAACATCATTCTAACCTTGAATAACAAGATACAAAAAAAAAAAAAAAAAAAAAAAAAAAAAAAAAATAACCTCATAAAGTTATTGTACGAGCACACCAATTTGACCCACTTTTAACTTCATTCGTATGAATAAATGGCTATATTAGTTTCGATCCACACTCAAACAGACCCTTGATTCATTTTACAATCGAATTTCTATGAAGAACAAGAAGGTAGAGTCTTCAAGATCTTGCATAAGGTCTCGGGTAGGTTTTGTTTTGATTGTGATATCATTAAACAAAAGAAAGAAGATGAACATACTTGTTTTAGATTCTTTATTAATCTATTGGATTTTGAATAAGAGCATAGCTTCATATGGATCGAATGATGGAGTTGTGTTCAATTACAAATGTATTTAGAGATTAGGATAAAAAAGATACACATCTGGTTTCCTTTTCATTTTTATTTTCGAGTCTTGTTGGGATTTCGGAGAGGATGAGATATTATGGCAATTCATACACTAGTAGTCTACTAACCAAGTCTTTACCAATTAATTGAGAACGTACTCGTTGATCCCTAGGGTCACCTGCCGGTCCAACTAAGCTCACAATCTAAGGGCAAAGATAGGTCGTTATTTGTGATCCTATTGGTCTAGATGTATAAATCACTATATGGAGAGCCATCCCGGCATCTAGATTACTTGGTCCGTATCACTAGATCCAGTTGAATGATAGGTCGCATACAAAAGCACGTAAACAAGTATAAACTGATAAACATAAACAAGCAATCAACGATAAATTAAGCAATCGAGATAAACAAACCAAACATTCAGATCTTCATAATAATGGCTAATACCCGAAGGTATTAGCCTTCAAACGTCATAATCAATACAAAAGTAATAATTTAGCCAAGGTAAACTAACTGAGTTAACAAATGATACCAAAAACTGAACGATTACAAGAGTATAGGAGATTACAAGTTGTTTCCTATGGAATTAATTACGTTGCAAGACCTCTTCTACTCTTCTTCTCCTTTGAAAATCGACTTTTATGGTTTAGGTATCGAAAATATGATTTAGCACACTTAAAACTCGTTTTTGAGTTTTCTATTTATAAGGTCTGGAATTGGGTCAAAACAGCGTATATAAAGGCTTCGATGCGGCGTATTAGGGATTTCTTAGAGTAGGGACCACGTTTAATATCTTTCAGAATCTTTTATTTTCATAGCTTGAATACGGCGTATTGGTCTTCTCTGGATACGAATACGGTGTATTGATCTTGTTTCCTTCATGGTCTTTTATGAAGTGCAGGCACAGATACGCCGCATTTTCCTTGATGGATACGGCGTATTGGATGTCAGAACAGTAATCTTCAAATTTCTTCGTTTAAGCTCTAGAATGCGTGCCTTTTTGCTAATCTTTACCAATTACTCCATAATTACTGTTATTCTCAAATACAAACGATTAAGTAACAATTCTTTGCAATAATTATACAAAATGGGTTATTTACATAGGATAAATGATGCTATAAAAGTGACGTTATTTGATGTCATCATAGATGTGAGACACGTGGTGGTGGCGATGGGTTTGAAGGACCCGGTTGCCAATTATCTACGGTTAACACATATAGGTCATTAGGTGATAAAAGTTGTGGTGGAAGTTCTTGAGTTTCACACTTTATTGGTATGAAAAATCTTAGCTTTGGTGGAGGAGCAACATGAGTTGGTGTTGGAGACTCGCTAGGGGATGATGAAGTGGTTTGATAGGTTCTCCTACTTGAGGTGGATTTTAATGATGCATGTGGTGGTGAAAGAGATTTCCCTCTTGGAGGTGGTGATGGTGTTCTTTCATTTTGGTGTTCCCTACTAGAGGATGCAAGGTTGACATAGATAGGTGATATGACCACCCAATGTAAGGTTTTTCTCTTGTAGTTGGGTGAGTTTTTCTTGGATGAACTAGTCATAGTGATGAGCTAGTGAAGTGTGTATGTGAATTGTAAGAAATGTGAAGAGAAGTGAGACTGAGGGTGATGATTATATAGTGGAAGTGATGAACTGTTTTACATGGAGGTTCTTAGATTATATATCATCTAACATAACACACAAGAATACTAGAGTTTATTTTGTGTATAAAATATAACAATGTATACATAGCATGATTTTATTTATAAATAAATTAGTTTACTTTTCATTAATCAGTTTAAAAAATACATTTACTTTTTAATAATAAAATACACAAACTTTCAAAGGGATACCAACTAGAAGTACCCGACTCGAAAGGAAGATTCAAAATAAACTTTTAACACTAAAACAAAATTGAAGTTTTTTAGACACTATGTGGCATTTTGCTTATTTGACTAATTTAAATTTTAAATTAAGACTTGAAACCAATTCCATTGGAAAGTACATTCAAAATCCTTTAAAATTGGTTTTTGAATCATCAAAATCCGATGTACGGTTGATTTTTTATGAATTTTTAAAGTTGGCCAAAATATGAAAATACCACCTACGAATCTACCAAAAACAAGGACGGATCCAGGCACAGTGGATCTGATAACGCCTAAATTATACATGTTTCCAGTGGCATTATTTACATTTATTTGTTCATTTCTCGAGAACTTTTTGTACTTAATCAAGTATATTTGCTATTATATGTTCTAGGTACATGTTGTGGAAGAATACGGAAGACTACACGAAGAATTGAAGCTTAAACGAAGAAATAACTCAAACTCAGAGCTTCTCGACACCTGTTCACTGTTTTGGTCATAACTCGGTCATACGAACTCGGATTGAGTTGATTCAAGCGGCCACGGAAAGAGAATTAAATTATCTACAATATGGGAAAACGTTCAAGAGCTAAGATATTACCAATACAGCCGATTTTACAAATGAGTACATCACACTTTAGGGAAATGCAATTAGATCGCGAATCTGGCCCATAATCCATCCACATACATTCCTAACTTGGTCCCCAAGTAATCTCTAGCCTATAAATACCTACCTATGATGCTTGGGATGAAATCATCTCTTATCATATCATCACATACAAATCTCAAGAAGAAGATCCAAGAAAATGCCAAAGTACGGCGCACTTTTCTCTTGTGCGCCGTACTTCTGATCGAGTTCCCAATACCGCCGCACAATATTTCTAGTGCGCCACACTTTCGTTCAAACTTCCTAAAGAAACGGTTAAAGTCCCAATAAATGCTGAGTGCATTAACTCCCTAAGTACGACGCACTTTTTATAAAGTGCGCCGCACTTCTGACCCGATTTCAGCCTATAAATAGAGGCATAATCCACCCCATTTTACACACACTTACATATCCTCACACACACTTTTAAAGAAAGCAAAGTCTTCCACAACAACTCTCTCATTATTTCACCATGAATTTCAAGGGTGGTGACAGCACCTTAAGGGTTCGGGTCAATTGGAATCAATAGCTTGGGTTTTAGAATAGTTTTCGTTTGGGGAGAACTATTGTCGAAATCTGTTGAATCTTGTAAAACGTTGTAAAATGTTCTACAAACTCTTTTAATATGAAGTATTTTGGAATTTATTAACGATTTGTTTATATCTCTTATCTCTTTGATTATGGATATTCATCTTATTTTTGTTGGGCATATTGTGTCTTTGATATGGAGCGTTTGATATGTTTTATTGAAATGTTTAACATGAATGTTCTAAGTGTAAAGGCCGAAAGGATACTTATAAACTTATGTTTTATCATTCCACTTAATATATTGGTTATAATAACTTATAAAGGCCGAAAGGATTTGTTGTTATTGATAGATATAATCACCTGCTATATTTAAAAGCCGAAAGAATTTACAACTTGTGATAACTCTATTTTCTAAATTTATAAACACTATTCCAAACACATCATTATCCAAGTGATCATTGCCTAAACAAACATACTTTAATCATTTGCTTGAATCATCCTTTTATTAATTTCCTTGCAATAGTCAATTTATGAACGTTTTGGTTAATTTGATCCGTGACAATCTTTGTAACACCCCCAAATTGGGTCGCAGCGGAATATGGGTTGGGGTGGTACTTTATAGATCAATAACACCAGATATCTATAAGAAGCACCATTAAATGCCGTTTAAAAGCTGATAACATTGGAATTTAACAAATTGTTTGTTACAAAATCCCGAAGCTTCACTTGTTCACTTGTTCAAAATACAAAGATTTCTAGCCCATAACAGATATACAAAATGTAATGCGACAAAATCTTTAATGCATGACATAAGAACGACCATTAAAAGCCGTTTAAAACTGATACATTGGATTTAACAAATTGTTTGTTACAAAAGTCCGAAGCTTCACTTGTTCACTTGTTCAAAATACAAAGATTTCTAGCCCATAACAGATATACAAAATGTAATGCGACAAAATCTTTAATTCATGACTTCCAAATCAAAACCACCAATGTATCCCTTGCACCTCGTGCCTTATTGATCCCCTGAAAAACATTGCTTAAAACGTTAACATATTGTTGAGTGAATTCATAGGTTTATAAAATGTATAATGTAGGACCGTAAGATTTCCCCATGATAATGCAACAGATGCAAACATCATAAAATGTAATTACGTTTTCCTAAGCTCATGACACTGAAGCTCGACATGTATGAAATGCAATATAAATTGCCAACATTGCCCGTGATGATGTTCTAACCCGCAACATCCTATGTCCGACATGGTATACGTTCGTTGTCCGGCAAACCAGCACAGTGAGCATGACTCACCCGAACGGGGATGTCAATCCCAAATAGATCTATTTATAATATTCGCGCTCACAACAGTAATTGACAGTTCATGATAATGGGCTCAAAGCGTAGATGGGTTATGGGTCGTGTGTGTGTGTCTCGTATGGTGAGGCAGAGAACACGTAATCGTAATGTGAAATGTCCACTTGCGTCCAATTGTAAAACATGCATATGTTTCTCACCCCAAAACTTGTAAATCATTAAAATGTAAAATGTGGGGCTATGAACTCACCTTGAGTTAATGATAATCCAAATACAACAGAAAATGCGTCACGGAAATGACGGAATGCAACCTAATTAAACGTAGGTCGTATAAGTACTAAGCACTTTGAATAACTACTACCATATACAATTCTATATAGCTACATCACCATCTAATCGTGTTTGTGAAATTATATTTATAAAGTTAAAACGTTTATAAATATCTCAATAACAAAAACGACGTGATTTCTTCGTTTTAAGCCTGTTTCTTATGTTTCTTATGTTTCTTATGTCCACGCTTTCGTATTAAAACGAGTTATCAAAATATTACATTTTCATATTTTTGACCTACTGGTGAAAAGTAATTTTACTGTTCATGACAGTTTATAAAATTATTTTTATAGATTTAGTTATAGTAAAACCCGTAAATGTCGTGTTTTATTCGTTATAGCTCCGTTTTTAGCGATTCTTTCGAGCACGTCTTTGTTATTAAAATTTCTATCATATTAAGTGTTCTCACAAAATGTTCATGTCGAGATAACAGTAACTTTTATAAAACTAGTTTTATAAAAGTATTTTTATACATTTAAGTATATAAACTCGCGTAATTCATAACACCTTCTTTATTGATCGAAAAATTATGATTCTTATTGTTTTGGAATCCTAAAAATATGTGTGATCTGAGAAAATAATAAACCTATCATACAGAGAGTAGTTTATAACTTGTTTTTATAAAATTTCTTTATAACGCGTTTAATTAACGTATAACTCGTAAACTACGTATCTTCTTCGTTATTAATCAGTTTTTTGATTTTCTTACCTTTTTGGAATCGTCATGAGACACACTATTTTATAAAAACATAAAATAAATAGTTTATGTGTCGAATTAAAAGAGAAAGTTTTGATGTTTTTCATAAAAACATGTTTAGGCTTGATTTTATAACTTTCTTGTTTAGCCACTTTGTTACAAATCCTTTACAACACTATATAACACATGTATTACATTCCTAGGGTCCTTAAGTTCATCATTGTCCAATAATATCCAAGAATTAAGTCCTTAACAACACTTACAAAATCATAAACTCATTAAGTAACTTTTAGTTAACTAGTTTATCCATATACTTTTTATACTTAAACCAACATTGTACAATACTTATAATCCCATTATAACATGATATTACCAACCACATAACATATGTAAAAATTCACAAAACAATGATAACAAGTAAAAATCCATTTTACATGTTCAAAAGTATCCTAACTGGTGATTTTGCTACATAGAACTTATATATACATAAAATGATAAATATAAATACATAAAGAGTTTTAGATGATCTTAATGTGATGTGTGGTGATAACCAACAAAATCTAAACCCTTGTTTATTTAAACCCTTGTTTAGATATAAAACCAAAGCTTGCAAAGCTTAGAAAACCATAATCGCAATGAAACCCAAATCCTTGCTAAACCTTCTTTATCAACCAACCAAGCCTTCAAACCTTCTTGTATCACCTTAGTTTACTTGTATAAGTGGTAAAATAAGTTGTGAGAATTATTTATTGGGGTGGTTGTTTTGCCGTGGCCAAATAAGGAAGAAACGAGAGAACAAGTTGATTTTCTTAAGTGTTATAAGAGTGTGTGAGTTATTACTTGCAAAACATGAGTGATATATATGTAGGACTAGTCAAAGTAGTAAAACAAAGACCAAAAGTCACAAAAGGGGGGGGGTTTGGACGGCAAAACACAAGGAGGGAAAAGGGGGTGACTAGTGGTCAAAACCACTAGTCATGAGCTAGTTTTCTTACTAACCTTTGAATTGTACAAGCCCTAGTTATGATATGTGTTCTTATGTCCCCCAATGTGTATATTAACCCATGAAATCAAGGATGGACAAGACTAGTTTTCATTTTACATAAAATGAAGTATTACTTGCACTTAAATAAAAGAAAGTATAAGTTGTAGGTAAATGTGTAAGTGTAAGACTTAAAATTTAAATGTCTTGGTTTGTTTCCTTTAATAATGGGACGTCCCCATATATATATGTGGGTAAAGTTTTATAAACTTTGGGTATTGGGTATAAACCTGGGTATTTGTTGAAGCGTAGAAATGTTTTTGTGATTCCGGGTATGCCTAAACGTATTTTATCGCGAAACGTAAACGTTTTACGTAACCAATAAAAATACAATGAACAAAGTTAATAATTATCCTCAAAATAATTACTTAACCCTTGTTTGATGTAACCACTTAATTGTTTGATGCCCGTTTACATTGAATGATTATTTTTAGCTTACGCGATTTAACTTAACGATTACGATTTAAAAGCAAACGCGTACAATACTAAAAATACATAGTGAATTTATTGACGTCGTAAATGACCCTAAAACACAGGGTGTTATACACCGGCAGTATTCATATATCTGATGAATCGGGTGTGTAAACCAAATCTTGACAAGTTTGTGATCGTGTTCATTGATGATATTCTAATTTACTCTTGAAACAAAAAAGAACACGAGGAACATCTGAAGGCTATCTTAGAATTACTAAAAGAAGGAGTAATTGTACTCTAAATTCTCCAAGTGTGAATTTTGGATGAAGTCAGTATAATTTCTCGGCCATGTAATAGATAGTCAAGGCATTCATGTCGATCCTGCCAAGATCGAAGCTATCCAAAATTAGGCTACACCAACAACTCTAACCGAGGTGTGACAATTTCTAGGACTTTGGGTTATTACAGAAGGTTTATCGAGGCTTTTCCTTGATAGCTAAACCTCTGACCAAACTAACTCAAAAGAATAAGAAGTACGAATGGGGAAAGGAAGAAGAAGAAGCATTCTAACAACTAAAGCAGAAGCTCTATAGTGCACAAATTTTAGCTTTGTCAGAAAGAACTAAAGACTTTGTTGTTTATTATGATGCTTCGCTCAATGACTTAGACGCAATACTATTGCAAAGGGAAAAAGTTATAGCATATACCTCCTGAAAACTTAAGGTTCATGAGGAGAACTACACAACCCATGATTTGTGTTGGAGTATGCTCGTGTCAAAATAACTAATTATATGGCTAGACATATGTGAGCCTATGGGGTCACACACATATACACTGAGGTACCATTTATATGTCATGTTTATTGTATTTACGGTATATAAATAACCAACGTAACTCTGGATCAACATAGGGCCTCTAATAAATAAGTAATGGACTTAGTTTATTAGACTTGGAAAACAAATGGCAAGCCCATTTAGACTTATAGAAGGGCAGGCCACTTATGGCTTTAGAAGGGATAAGATTGTTTTTTTTTATTTAGTCAAATGTATATATGGAAGATCTCTTAATTGTGATCTCCTAATTAATTTGATTGATAATAACTTTCCTAAGATCTCTCTCCTCCTAATATATACACATGGCACATATACACTCTTGATAAGGGTTTTATGTGTTATTGTTTTCTATCACTTTGTATCTAGTTTATTCAAGGTGAATTCCATAGTTACGGGGTTAAGACTAGCATCAATTGGTATACAAGGAAGTGTAGTGTGGATACATCATAGAGGTGATCTCCATTGATCCCTTGGTTTCATTTGGTGTTTCGTGTTAGGGTGAAGGTCACCGGTTGATTCTACCGATCACACTACAAAAGGTATTACTTTTCTTGTTTTTCTTTGATTGATCATATGACTCTATGGATCCGTTCATAGGTACATTATCCGCTACGTTTAATATTTGTTTGTATGATAATCATTTGATTCAGCACCTATACCATATTCGTCCCCCAACGTTATTGCTAACTGTTTTATTGTAGATTCATATAAAGATGGACATAGAGATACCTGGTTCTAGCAGAGACAAAGATTCATAGCCACATGCTCATACTCGACCGACATATAATGACATTATGAAAGCTTAAGTACATGTTTCAAGAGCTCCACTACTCTAATACCGCACGTCCTTCTTGAAGCGACGAACTATTAAAGATTAAAGAACTTCAAGAAAGATGATTATTCAAAGCTTTTAAGATCAAGAAAAGTATGAGCATGTCGGTCCAAATGTCACAAATACACAAGAAGGCAAAAGATCACAAGATGATGATAAGAAATTATGCTAGGTTAATGATCTCAAGAAGCTCAAGATCATATACAAGTCAAGCCAAAGGAACAAGCTCAAGCCTAAAGTTAAAAGATCACTACACATATCACAAGATAAAGGACAAAAACTCAAGTGTTCGAGCTATACTGAATACATTCATAGAATGCTAAGCTTAGATTTATTATAAATTAGATTGACCTCCCTTTAGGGGAGATTGTTAGAAATCTAAAAAAGGATCAGTCACTCTACGTATTTACTTAATTAACTCATAGACTTAATGTGTATTAATTAGTAATCTGACCGGGCCAAACTATGGAAAGCCCGATCAACCCATTGTATTTATACCCTTTCCACACATAAAGAGGGTGTTGGTTGAAGAATTTTACACACACATTTAGTATGTTTTCTATATGTTTCTCCCCTTCACCTCTCTCTCTTTAGCTTTCTCTTTCTAGTTCATAAGTGTGTGTGAATTTAGGAACCTACAACATCCTTAACGGCACCAACCTGATCCTTTTCCTTTACACCTCTCCCACCCTCACTCCCTTTTTGGCTCCAAAACCAATGCTCCGTTCAATCCTTACATTTACCAGGACAAAATCCAATAGTAACGAACCAAAATTACCACATAGTCAACGAAAAAACCATAAAAAAACTGCCAGCAAATTAAATATAAACCCCAATAAATTAGGCTTTAATAATCGATAATGAACAGTAAATAGAACGAATCAACAAAAACCAAGTCGATCACCAGTCAAAGTGAATAAAGGAATTAACCAATAGCAATTTAGATAATTAATTAAATCCTAGCAAATTAAGAACTGACCCACGATTAACCAATAACAATTCAAACAATTATTTAAATCCACCGACCCACGTTAGATCTTAAACTAATAAATTAGTTTGAAGAACATTCGTGGAGATTGATTAAATAAAAGATATAAAATTGATAGAGGATGTTAGGGTATTGCCAGATTTACCAAAGTAAGGGAGAGAGAATTTGACTTTTTTGTTTATGTTTATGGGTCATTTAGACAATGAATGTTTATGAAAATGATGTATTTTAATGTATTAATGAATTTTGGAAGTTTTTATATATTGTCAAAGTGGTTCAAGTCGTTTTCCAAAAAATAGGTCAAATTATACAATTGTAGGAAATGGTTCTATTTTAGATGCAAAAGGGTCTATTTTAGACTATTACTAACTTCAAGAGGCTCTTTAGGAAATGGGTCTATTTTAGATGCAGAAAGAGTATATTTCGACTAATACCAATCTTATTAGTGTCTAAAAAAATTATAGTGGGGAAAGGGGCATTTCAGATGTGGTACCGTTCCTCTTCTCTATATCCAAGGGTCATTCAGTTGTTAGTACTATCTCACAGATTTTGCTTGCTACTACATCTTATTACTTATGGAATGAACGTTATTCAAGATTGTATAAGAAGAAGTCATCAGTTGTTCCTCAACTTTATGGAGTTATTGTCTCTACTATTCGGTTGAAGCTCCCCATGCTCATTAGCTAAATGGAAGATCCTAATTTCAAGTATGGTTCAAGGTGGGAGTTACAGGTTAGGATTATACTCTTTTTTCCTTCTCCAAGGTTTTTCCTACTCGGTTTTTTCTTAGGAACATTTTTGAATGAGGCAATTTCATTTGGTTCGTTTGCTCCCTTCGTGTTGTTGTTGGATGTGTTAGAATTGGTTAATCAATAACCCAATATTATGCTAATATTCTACGTGCTAGGCAGCGGATATAGATCACATATAGCATAAATAATTAACGATAAAAAACATAAACATAAATAAAGGATACATACCTTTAGCCACCAAGCTAGTGACAAAACGCAAGCATCTTCGTGTACACGCATGTGTATATAATCATGCTTAACCAAAACCACTATAAGTTATTAAAATAAATAAACTTCATGTGTATCCACACTACACGTCAAATGATATCACCTGAATGCTAGTTCTTGACCAACGCGCAATATAACACTAAATTGATTAAAACCAAAATACCCTAAAGGGTTGTTTAGTTCGTTTGACCAAGAAGAGAGAAAGAGAAGAGATGGATGAGAATTATGAGCTCTAGGGTCCTTCTTATATAGTAGATGATTTTAGGGCTTACCTAAAATACAAAACTTGTAGGAAAAGATAGCTCAAAACCTAATCCACCCTCCCCTTGGGCTAGATCCGGTCGAAGTCAGCCCAAACACCCCTTGGTGTTGACTTTTTGACTTTTCCTTTATTTATGGATTGTTAGGTTCAAGAAAAGTGTTTATTATTATATGAATTGGTCTTTGTATAGTTTTGATTAGTTTTATAGTTTTATTAGTAATTATAATGTAATAAAGTCTATCTTAGACAAAGTTAAGTAAAGTTGACCAAGGTTTGACTAAAGTTAGGAAAATAGAATAGTGTAGAATCTTAGTAATCCTTAAACTTACACACAAGTATGACTAAATCTAGAGAGAGAAAGAGAGTGGGAGGAAGTTTCTAGTGAGAGAAAGTAAAAGAGAAAACTATATTACTATATGTGAAAAATGAAACAACCAATCACGCTTTCCATGGCATGGAAAGGGTAGTTATACCACTAACATGGTCGGTTGAGGCTTGGCTTCCATGGGCTTTACATGGGCCTTGGACTAACTAGCCTATTAAGGTTCCAAATATTACTTTACGAGCTATCTAATGATATAATGAAAGTGACCGACACTTTTCATGATCCTAACAATCTCCCCTTAAGGGAGGTCACTACATTTTACAAAAACTTAAACCTAACATACTATGCTTTATCTTTAGTCTTGTGCTTGCAGACTTGTTTTCTTTACTTCATCTTGTAAACATGATATAGTGATCTTTGACTTTAGGCTTTTAGCTTGATTCTATAACTTGACTTGAATGTGATCTTAAGCTTCTTGAGATCATCAACCAATCAAAATCTCTTTATGCCATCTTGTAATCTTGCCATCTTGTGATCTTGTGACTTTTGGACCGACATGCTCATACCTTTCTTTGTATTTGAAAGCTTGAAAATTCATCTTTCTTGAAGTTCTTTAACTTTAACACTTCGTCGCTTCAAGAGGGACGTTAAGATATTCAGAGAGCGCGAAATAGGCTTGAAAATATACTTGAGCTTTCATGATGTCTATATATTTGTTGGTCAGGTCTGGGCATGTGGCTATGAATCTTGACTCGTTAGGGATTAGCTGCAGCAACCGTCAGGAGTACGTGCATGTTTAGGTTAGTGATAATAAACATATATGGATGAAAGTGTCTTTGTCACTTTGTCGAATATGGTTGCAATATCCAACGGTTCCTCGTTTTTCAGTATAAATACTGCTTGTGATCAGATAAAATTCTAAAGAATCTTCTTGACAGGGTTTCACAGTTGCGCTAGCCATTCTTAATACCGGAGTGTCTCAAAGCAGACAACACGGTATGAGTGAATTGGTAAGTTACTATCTTCCCAATTGAGTCATCAATTCGTGTTCAGCTTTCCTATGTCCAGATACCCTTGTGAGGCTTCCCATGGACATAAGATTGAAAATTAATTTAGAAAAATTAAGTAGTGTGTTATATGCAAACGGTATTGTAACACGCAATAGTTTTAACTTTTCCAAAAAATTTCATCGTCAATCAATAAGCATGACTAATCCATTTAAACGTACTTTTTAAAACGTTTATTTCAAAACAAAGCATCTTTTAATCATCTAAAATTTATATCAAACACCCTCTAATTATATGAATGTATAATATAAAATGAAAATGTACAAGCCTTCAAAGCATGTGTACAAGTGTACAATACACAATATTTGAATCATATTTTCCCTCTACAGTTAATGTATAATCATTTAAGAAATGTATAAGCTATCAAGCCCTAAAAAAACTAATTAGGTTATTTACAGCTCCTAAACCATGTTTAAAACTTAACACCACTTTTAGCAAAGGTACAAACACTTAATGCTATGACTTCTTAAACCCTAATCTATCCATATCTTAAACCCTAATCCATGTTTTTTAAAAACCCTAAACCCTAAAACCCTAAATTTTACTTTAAACTTCATATACTAAACCCTAACCTTAAAACTAAGCCAAATAAATCCTTATCCTAAACCCTTAAACCTTAATCCTAACTCTATCTAAACCTTATCTATCCTAAAACCTAACCTAACTACAATTAAAAACTAAAAATCTAACAAACCCTAAACCACCCGACACCCTTTTTACTCATTTTTACCCATTTAAGCATCCTTGCACCTCATGCATCTCCTTGCATCACCATGAAATCTCTAGCAGCCACCTAGCACTTCACAAGCACCTTATTCATCACCTTGGTCACCAAGTTTGCAAACTTACCTCCTTGTCACCCTTTTGTAACCGAAAACCCTCCAACACCTTCCACCTTTCATTGCTAATCTTCTAGCTCTTAAGTCTCATCCTACTAGCTTCCATGAATCACCTAAGATAGCCTTGACACTAATCAATCAAGAAAACTTGGGCACTAAGGGTTTCCAAGCACTATATAAGCCAAAACATGCAAACCATTCAAACACACCTCAAATTTCATCATACACTCAAATGGAGTCTAACTCAGACCAAGAAGGATTAAGTGAAGTCCCTAAGCTCAGAATAGAAGCCAAGAATCAAGAAAAAAGAGCCCTTGAAGTCATTACTAGGCGTACAAACCCAAAACCCCATTTTGACCCATTTTAGCTCAAGTAAGCTCAAATCTTGTTCAATAAGCTTATAATCTATATTAGAATGTTCATAATACTCTTAAGATCATATATAAACTCTTGTTTGAATCTTTGAATCCTCAAACCCATGTGTTTTTGGTTAAAACCCTAAAAATGACCCGTTTTAATTTGTTAGCTAACGAATTCTTTTTCTAAACTTTTGTTATGTTAAAACATCTTATTTTAGTTTATTCTAATAAGCTATAACCTGCAAATATCATTTGGAATCTTAAAATAAGCTTGCATGCTTTTTGGACTTGCTTTGTAAATATTTCCATGCATAGGGGTATATATTGTAACTTTCTGAAATTTATAACTAAAAGGGCTGAAAATTTCATTTTCCTAAAGTTATAACCATAAGGACCTATTTTTCCAAGTTCTAAAGTTAAAGGTGTAAATTATATATACTTTTAAACCAAGGGTATATATTGCCATTTTTGCATTCTTAAAAATATGAAATATAATATTTTTATACAATGTATAAAAATATATATTAATATTATAAGACTCGATTTTGTTAAAACCCGACACAATTGTCGTTATTAATCAACGATCGACGCATTATAAAACAATTACGTTATACATTTAACATAATTTATCATCGACTAACTTTTGAAGAAACTTAAAATCTTATCGTATCACGTTACTAGGGAGTTTCATGTGAGGGGTTCCATTTGAGTATTCGTCTTGACGAGTTTGCTGGGTTTACGATTTAAAGTGCTCTGGCTCCTCAAACGATACTACATGGCCTCTGGATTATGATAGCCCAAACAATGATACAATATTTTCCATAAATAATCAAATCAAAGTAATACGTTAAACTTTATGAAGTTTTGAAACATAAACATCACACTAAGACTTGACATATTACACCAGGTTGCGTGTTACTTTCACTTGATATACTTTTGCCATTTAATCAGACTTTCCCTGTTAAGGTGAGTTCATAGCCTCACTTTTAAATCTTTTGAATGTTTTCATAAACTCGTGAGAGGGATACAT
Organism: Tanacetum coccineum; assembly: GCA_026074375.1. Taxonomy (NCBI): domain Eukaryota; kingdom Viridiplantae; phylum Streptophyta; class Magnoliopsida; order Asterales; family Asteraceae; genus Tanacetum; species Tanacetum coccineum. The sequence continues at coordinate 31,010 of BQNB010016404.1, forward strand.
GCTATAAACCATGAATACAAGTGTTTTCCAAACTGTATGCTTTCCTGAATATATTATTGCCAGAATCTAAGTACCTACTTTTGCTATAAGACCCTACTATCATGAACCGTTAATTACTTGTAACCGAACGTACTGGTTGAGTATGAGTGAATTGCCTTTTATTGTGCTTAGTTCTATTAGGACTAGACTTCCTCGTTGATTGTACCCGTACTTTGGGTAAATCAAATGCACTTCATTTGAATCACTATACGGGTGTTTGGCAAAGCACCTGCTGGGGCAACTTTTGGATTTATTCTACTTTGTTAAGGGCTTCGTGTCATTGTGATATAGATGCAATAATACTGTTTTTCACTAATATTTGTATAATGCATGCAATTATTATATTTGGTTGTTATAACAAATGTAACCACTAATTATGATGATTTGTTATTCAACTAATTTTCATAAACCTATGAATTTCAACTCTAACCATTATGTTAATCTTTTAGCATGTTTATCTCAGGTAATTTGAGATCACAATGGCACGGCGATGTGGCATGGACTTGAGATGGCTAAACTGTTATCAATTCAAACTTTATGTTTTTAGAGGTTGGACCTCTCTTTTGTTATGAAAAAACTCTGATGAATAAATAATGATAACTAAATTTCCAAAAATAAACATATCTTTACGATTCGTTGCTCTGTTGATTTTGAATGTTTGTACTATGAAATAATACCCCAGATTAGCTTCCGCTGCTATATGTTAAAATAAGGGTGTTATTGATTGGTATCAGAGCCAATGGTTATAGAGAACAAGGTTGAAACCTTAACTATAACTACTTTTCTTTTTCTAGCCAAGAAAGTCCTCCGTGCCACTATATTTCCCGAATAGTATGTAAAGATAATAACTTTTTATATTATTATATAAATAACTTATGTTATTTACCACTGGGTTTTTAACAGAGTGATGTTGTTCTCCCAACCACCCTACTTCTAGGTATTGAGGATTCTTTTTCCTCTAAAACTTTCCGGACTATATCCCGGCTTCCCCGGACTATGTCCCAGCTTCACCAGGAAAAACTTATTCTAGCTCTTCAAATAACTCATTTGGTGTAGTTCTAATAGTTTCACCAACTCTTTCACTTTTTCATGATGACCCCTATATGAAGGTCATGCATGCATACTATGCTAAAGAATCACCTATTCCACCACCAACTATTGTGCCTCCATCTACAATGCTATCTCCAATGTTTAATCCTCAAGAATTCTTTCTTCCGGAGGAATTATTGTCACCTAAGAAACAAGGCCATAACCAATCATTCTCCTCTACTTCTGCCCTACCTCAAGAATTTGAGATGGGAGAAAGCTCTCGTAAGACAAGTCTGGAACATCACGAGGAGCAAATTGAGGAAATCCTAAATCACCTGGATGAACTCTCTCTCGACCACATTAAGCACATAGAAGACAAAATAGAAGGTCTTGGAAAAGGTCAGGTGATTATACAGCAAGATTTCGACAATCTGGAAGCTGAACTCCAAAAGGCTCATGCTCGAATTACTAAACTTCAAAGAAAGAAAATGGGATATAACAACAAGATTGCTATGGCTCGCTTCAGGATTGTTAATCTAGAACAAATCATCGAAGAAATCCAAGTTCGTCACCAAGCAGACAAGGAAAGTCTTCTGAATGCAATCTATGAACTCAAGAACAGCAAGAAAGGACCATCGAACTGCTAGATTAGATACTAGTTATAGCTTTTGCTAGAACCTAGCTACAGGATGTGTGGTATAAATAACAACACTTGTCAAATTTTGACTATGTATAGTACAAAGGCAAGTTGTTTATGATATAATACAATGGCAATCTCGTTATACCTTGTTGTTTCATAATACCGATATATCCATCCTAAAACAACTTCTCTTATATCATCATCTCTATCTCCATCATTATGAATCATACCATGATTTCTAAATAAATCATAGATACTTATTTGATATGAATTATCTATGATTTCGATATCACTACTGTGACAATGTTTATTTTTAAACCTTACGCATTTTAAGGAAAGAATTGTTATATCATTCTTATTATGTGTTATCTTATGTCGATAGAATGCCTCCTAAAAGGATGTCAACATCTGAAGCACCAACCATGACTCAGGCTGCCATCAAGAAACTAGTTGCTGATAGTGTTTTCGCAGCTTTGGAAGCACAAGTCTCTAACATGGCAAATACTGATAATACCACCAGACCAAGAGAAGCTCTTGTAGCAAGACAATGTAGCTAAAAAGAGTTCACAAGCTGCCAACCTATCAACTTCAAAGGTACGGAAGGTGCTATTAGTCTCATCCGCTGGTTTGAAAGAACTGAATCAGTATTTTCCCGTAGCAACTGTACCGAAGACTGCAAGGTGAAGTTTGCTACTGGTACTTTAACTGAAGAAGCTTTATCTTGGTGGAATTATTTTGCCCAACCTATTGGGAAAGAGAAAGCTTACATGATTACTTGGGTTGAATTCAAGAAGCTTTTGATAAAGAAATAATGTCCCCGAATTGAGGTCTAGAAAATGGAAGACGGATTTTACCATCTGATTGTGAAGGGGAATGATCTCAAGACATATGTGAGAAGATTTAAGGAATTGGCAACCTTATGTCCCACTATGGTGCCAGATTCTGAAAAAATGATGGAAGTTTTCATCGGGGGATTACATCGAAGTATTGAAGGGAATGTTACCGCCTCTAAACCTCAAACTCTAGAGGAAGCCAATAACATAGCCCAGAGGCTAATAGATCAGGTAACAAAGCACACTCCGGTGCAAGTGTCAAGTGATCACAAATGAAAGTTTGACGACAGAAGAACTTTCAACAACAACAACTACCGTAACACCAACACCAACAATCGCTACAATAATCATCAACCACAACAAAATAGAAGACATGAAACCTTCAGGGCATATGCTGCCACCCCAACTGAAAACAATGGGTATATTGGGAACCGTCCCTTATGTAAGAAATGCACTCTGCATCACATAGGACCTTGCACTGTCAGGTGTAATATTTGCAACAAAGCGGGTCATCTGACTAGAAACTGCAAAAACAAAGGACCAGCTACTCGAATCAATCAGCAACTAGTATCAGTAATTTGTCATGCCTATGGAGGAAAAGGACATTATGAAAATTAGTGCCAAAGGACCACCACCAACAACGCCCAAAGAAGAGCCTACATGCTAAGGGATAGGAATACTCACTAAGACTCGAACGTAGTCACGGGTACGTTCCTTCTAAATCAACATCCTAATCTATAGTATTATATTATTGCTGGAGCCGAAAAACGCTTCGTATCCATATCTCTAGTCCTCGATGCTAAATGACTCCACCCATTACACTAGAAAATTTTACAATATCAAAATGGCTAGATGGAAACCATAGGAAAGGCTACAAATCACCATTATGACAGGGTGCACCATGACTGTGTATAAACCAATACCTTTTGAAATGAATTTACGCAAATTAAACTCGTTTAGCTTGGACGTCATCATTGGTATGGATTGGTTATCCAAGCATCATGCTAGAATTATCTGTGACGAGAAAGTCATCCACTTCCCAATCGACGGTGAAACATTGATCATCTAGGGTGATCAAAGTAAAACTTGACTAAGCCTTATATCCTGTATAAAAACCGAAAGGTATATATCCAGGGGATGTCAAGTTTTTGTACTCTCAGTAATGGCAAAAGAAGTCAAACGATAAACGGACGAGGCAGACATACAATAGATCAGCAGAATTTCAAAAGTTTTCCGAAGACCTACTGGACTACCCCTAAGTTCGCAAATAGTGATTTCAAATCGACTTAAACCATAGCGCACCTATGTCGAGCACCTTATAGATTAGCTCTTAAAAAATGCAAGAACTATTCTGATCAACTTTAAGAGTTAGCCGACCGAGGTATTATCCGACCAAATACTCACCTTGCGGAGCTCCTGTCTATTGTCAAAAGAAAGACGGATTCTTCAAAGTGTATCGATTACCGGAGTTGAATAAACTTACTATAAAGAATCGTTACCCATTACCCAGGATTGATGACTTATTTGACCAACTTCAAGATTCGAGTGTCTTACTCGAAAAACACTTAAGATCAGGCTATCATCAACTGAGAGTAAGGAATGAAGATATTCCCAAACCTGCTTTTAGAAACAAGATACGGCATATATGAATTTCAGGTGATGCCATTTGGTTTAACTACGCACCACTTTGTATTCTGGATCTCATGAATCAGTGTGTAAACCATACTTATGACAAATAATGTATTAGTGTTTATATGATGATATTCCTTACTACCTCCCGTAACAAAAAGAGCAAAGCAAATCATCTAAGCATAATCCTAGAATTACCCACGAAGGAGAAATTATATGCCAAGTCTCCCAAAAGTGATTTCTGGATCCATATCGTGCAATTTTTTGGACACTTAATTGATAGTCAAGGACTTCATGTTGATCCTACCAAGATTGAAGCCGTTAAGAATTGGGCATCTCCTACTACACCTACAGAAATACGTCAATTCTTAGGACTTACCGGCTATTATCGAAGATTTATCAAAGATTTTTTGAAGATTGCAAAGTCTTTGACTGAATTAACCTAGAAAAACAAGAAGTATATCTGGGGAAAAGACTAAGAGTCAGCTTTTCAACTACTTAAGCAAAAGCTTTATGAAGCTCCAATCTTAGCATTACCAGAAGGAAACGACGATTTTGTTATTTACTGTGATGCATCTCATCAAGGTCTGGGAGCAGTACTAATGCAAAGAGAAAAGGTTATCGCATATGCATCCCGACAACTTAAGCCTAATGAAGAAAACTATACCACTCATAATCTCGAATTAGGAGCAGTTGCATTCGCTCTTAAATCATGGAGACATTACCTCTAGAACACAAAGTGTATGGTTTTCACCGATCACAAAAGTCTTCAACATATTCTTAATAAAAAAGAATTGAACATGAGACAACGTCGTTTGCTTGCAGATTACGATTGTGAGATTCGTTATCACCCTGGAAAGGGAAATGTTGTAGCAGACGCCTTAAGCCAAAAGGAACGAATCAAACCACTCCGAGTTAGATCATTAGTCATGACTATTCATCCGGAATTACCATCACAAATTCTCGAAGCTCAAACTGAAGCACTCAAGGAAGGAAACATCAAGGCTGAGAACTTACGAGGAATGGACAAAGCATTTGAAATACATCCTGATAGAACTCGTAGCATTAAGAACTAAAGCTGGTTACCACTCTTTGGTAATCTAAGGGACTTGATCATGCATTAATCTCATAAATCAAAGTATTCCATTCACCTAGGTTCTGACAAAATGTATCAGGATCTAAAGAAACTCTATTGGTGGCCTAACATAAAGGCAATCATCGGTGAGTATGTTGGCAAATGTTTAACATGCTCTAGAGTTAAAGATAAATGTCAAAAGCCATCCGGCTTACTGGTATAACCAAAGATTCCTATATGGAAGTAGGAGAGAATAACAATGGATTTCATCATAAAACATCCTAAAACATCAAACAGACATGACACAATCTGGGTCATTGTCGATCGTCTTACCAAATCCGCACATTTCATCCCTACCCAAGAGACAGATAGTATGGAAACCCTTAAAAGGTTGTACATCAAAGAAATAGTCTCCTGGCATGGCGTGCCAATATCCATCATCTCAGATCGTGACAGTCATTTCACATCCAGATTCTGGCAATCATTGCAAAATGCTTTAGTTACTTAATTAGACATGAGTACGGCATATCATCCCAAAACCGATGGACAAAGTAAAAGGACATTCAAACACTCAAAGACATGCTTCGAGTCTGTGTTATAGATTTTGGAAAAGGATGGGAAAAATACTTACCATTGGTAGAATTTTCTTACAATAACAGTTACCATGCCAGTATTAAGGCAGCACCATTCGAGGTACTTTATGGTCGAAAGTACAGATCACTTGTTTGCTGGGCCAAAGTTGGAGATGTTCAACTCACGGGACCAAAAATAATCCATGAAACCAAAAATAATCCAAAAATAATCCATGAAAAGATAGTGCAAATTCGACAACGCTTACAAGCTGCAAGAGATCAACAAAGAAGTTACGCCAATGTAAGGCGAAAGCCTTTAGAATTTCAAGTTGGCGATCGTGTTATATTAAAAGTGTCACCTCGAAAAGGTGTCATTCATTTTGGAAAGCGAGGAAAGCTTAATCCCCGGTACATTGGACCATTTAAGATTCTTAAAAGAATCGGTCCAGTGGCATACAAACTTAAGCTTCCTGAAGAACTCAGGAATGTCCACAATACTTTCCACGTTTCTAATCTAAAGAAAAGCTTATCTAACAAATCCCTTGTCATTTCAATGAAAGAACTTCAACTTGATGACAAACTCAACTTTGTAGAAGAGACAATAGAGATTATGAATCGAGAAGTCAAGCAACTGAAAGAAAGTCATATTCCTATAGTTAAAGTAAGATGGAACTCTAAGAGAGGACCATAATTTACGTGGGAACACGAAGATCAAATTCGTACCAAGTATCCACATCTGTTTTCAAACATCACTTTGGCATCTAACTAAATCTCGGATGAGATTTCTTTTAAGGGAGGGAGACTATAACAGCCTATAATTGGTTCGTTTGCTCCCTTCGTGTTGTTGTTGGATCTGTTAGAATTGGTTAATCATTAACCCAATATTACGCTAATATTATACGAGCTAGGCAGCGGATATAGATCACATATAGCATAAATAATCAACGATAAAAAAAAAAAAACCAATAAAAAAAAAAAAAACAAATTTAAAAATAATAAAAAAATTAAAAGGATACATACCATAAGCCACCAAAAAACAGTGATAAAACGCAAGCATCTTCATGTACATGCATGTGTGTATAATCATGCTTAACCAAAACCACTATAATTATAAAGAAATAAACCGTCCTTCATGTGTATCCACACTACACGTCAAACAATATCACATGAATGCTAGTTCTTGACCAACGCGCAATATAACACTAAATTGATTGAAACCGAAATACCCTAAAGGGTTGTTTAGTTCGTTTGACCAAGAAGAGAGAAAGAGAAGAGATGGATGAGAATTATAAGCTCTAGGGTCCTTCTTATATAGTAGATGATTTTAGGGTTTACCTAAAATACAAAACTTGTAGGAAAAGATAGCTTAAAACCCAATCCACCCTCTCCTTGGGCTAGATCTGGTCGAAGTCAGCCCAAACACCCCTTGGTGTTGACTTTTTGACTTTTCCTTTATTTATGGATTGTTAGGTTCAAAAAAAGCGTTTATTATTATATGAATTGGTCTTTGTATAGTTTTGATTAGTTTTATAGTTTTATTAGTAATTATAATGTAATAAAGTCTATCTTGGACAAAGTTAAGTAAAGTTGACCAAGGTTTGACTAAAGTTAGGAAAATAGAATAGTGTAGAATCTTAGTAATCCTTAAACTCACACATAAGTATGACTAAATCTAGAGAGAGTGGGAGGAAGTTTCTAGTGAGAGAAAGTAAAAGAGAAAACTATATTACTATGTGTGAAAAATGAAACAACCAATCACCCTTTCCATGGCATGGAAAGGGTAGTTATACCACTAACATGGCTGGTTGAGGCTTGGCTTCCATGGGCCTTAGACTAACTAGCCTATTAAGGTTCTAAATATTACTTTACGAGCTATCTAATGATATAATGAAAGTGACTGTCACTTTTCGTGATCCTAACAATCTCCCCCTAAGGGAGGTCACTACATTTTACAAAAACTTAAACCTAACATACTATGCTTTATCTTTAGTCTTGTACTTGCAGACTTGTTTTCTTTACTTCATCTTGTAAACATGATGTAGTGATCTTTGACTTTAGGCTTTTAGCTTGATTCTATAACTTGACTTGAATGTGATCTTAAGCTTCTTGAGATCATTAACCAATCAAAATCTCTTTATGCCATCTTGTAATCTTACCATCTTGTGATCTTGTGACTTTTGGACTGACATGCTCATACCTTTCTTTGTATTTGAAAGCTTGAAAATTCATCTTTCTTGAAGTTCTTTAACTTTAACACTTCATCGCTTCAAGAGGGACATGCGGTATCAGAGTAGCGGAAGTCTTGAAACATGTAATTGAGCTTTCATGATGTCTTTATATTTGTCGGTCAGGTATGAGCATGTGGCTATGAATCTTGACTCATCAGGGATCAGCTGCAGCAACCGTCAGGAGTACCTGCAGGTTTAGGTTAGTGATAATCAATAGATATGGACAAAAGTGTCTTTGTCACTTTGTCGAATATGGTTGCAATATCTAACGGTTCCCAGTTTTTCAGTATAAATATTGCTTGTGATCAGATAAAAATCTAAAGAATCTTCTTGACAGGGTTTCACAGTTGCGCTAGCCATTCTTAATACCGGAGTGTCTCAAAGCAGACAACAAGGTATGAGTGAATTGGTAAGTTACTATCTTCCCAATTGAGTCATCAATTCGTGTTCAGCTTTCCTATGTCCAGATACCCTTGTGAGGCTTCCCATGGACATAAGATTGAAAATTAATTTAGAAAAATTAGTAGGTGTGTTAATATGCAAACGGTTTTGTAACACGCCAATAGTTTTAACTTTTCCAAAATTCATCCGTCAATTCATAAGCAGGACCTAATCGATATCCAGTGTCACAAGTTTGATCCTTATAGGATCCCATAAGTCACCTACCAAGGGCTTGTTTGATGTTGGCTCAAGCAGGATTTCCATCTTCACTGTGAATACTTAGGTATCACTCGGATGTTCTGGCAATATCACAAGGATAATGCGTAGGACTCTTAAGATTTTACTTGTTATCACAGTGTGTGATTTAACAAATATTATGTATTAGTGTCCTAATAAGATTTATGGATGATCTATTGTATAACAACCCATAATTTTCATCAATGTAATATCCATCTATTAAATTAGATGCACTGTAATATCTATCTATTAAATTAGATGCACTATAATATACCACATTTTTACAGGGAAATTTATGCATTATCTCATTATGCAACGTAACTTGCATCTTTAAGAAAACGAGCTCACCATCTCTATCAATTGCAATCTACTATCCATGTTTTACATCTTGTAAACATCCTAATATGTCAAGTCTATATCTTAATATCATTTTTACCAAGTACATTATCCATTTAACGTACTTTTTAAAACGTTATTTCAAAACAAGCATTAAACATTAACATTTATATCATCACCCTAATTATATGTAATGTATACATATAAAATAAATGTATAATCCTTCAAAGCATGTGTACAAGTATACAATGCACAAAATTTGAATCATATTTTCCCTCCAAGTCAATGTACAACTCATTTAAGCATAATGTACAAGCTAATAAAGCCTGAAAACCTAATTAGGTTATTTAAGCTCCTAAACCATGTTTAAACTTTACACCACTTTAGCACAAGGTACAAACACTTAATACATGACTCATAAACCTTAATCCATCCCTAATCTTAACCCTAATCCATGTTTTAAAACCTTAAACCCTAAACAAAACCCTAAAACCTTAATTTCACTTTAAACCTAAAACTAAACCCTAAACCTTAAAACTAAGCCCTAAACCTTAATCCTAAACCCTAAACCTTAATCCTAACACTAATCTTAAACCTTAATCTATCCTAAACCCTAACCCTAACTCAAATTAAAACAAAAAATCCTAACCAGAAACCCTACATAAACCTGACACCCTTTTTATTTCATTTTTACCCATTTTAAGCAACCAAGCACCTCCCTTGCTTCACCATGACATCACTTAGCAGCCACCCTAGCACCTTACAAGCACCTTATTCATCACCTTGGTCACCAAGTTTGCAGAATCACCTCCTTGTCACCCTTTTGTAGCTAAAAACCCTCCAACACCTTCCACCTTTCATTGCTACTCTTCTAGCTCTTAAGACTCATCCTAATAGCTTCCATGAATCACCTAAGATAGACTTGACACTAATTAATCAAGAAAACTTAGGCACTAAGGCTTTCCAAGCACTATATAAGCCGAAACATGCACAACTATTCAAACACACCTCAAATTTCATCATACACTCAAATGGAGTCTTAACTCAGACCAAGAAGGACCAAGTGATGTCCCTAAGCTCAGAATAGAAGCCAAGAATCAAGAAAAAGAGCCCTTGAAGTCGTTACTAGGTGTACGAACCCAAAAACCCTATTTCAACCCATTTTAGCTCAAGTAAGCTCAAAATCTTGTTCAATAAGCTTATAATATGCATTAGAATGTTCATAATACTCTTAAGATCATATATAAACTCTTGTTTGAAGCTTTGAATCCTCAAACCCATGTGTTTTTGGTTAAAAATGACCCGTTTTGATTTTCTAGCTAACGAATCCTTTTTCTAAACTTTTGTTACGTTAAAACATCTTATTTTAGCTTATTCTCATAAAGCTGTTAATAAAAATAAAAAAAAATCCTAAAAACAAATATCATTGGAATCTTACAAAAACTTGCAAGCTTTATGGAGCTTTTTATGTAAATGTAATCCACATGCATAGGGGTATATATCGTAACTTTCTAAAATTTATAACTTAAAGGGCTGAAAATGTCATTTTCCTAAAGTTATAACTATATGGACCTATTTTGCCAAGTTCTAAAGTTAAAGGTTTAAATTATATATACTTATTATATAAAGGACTAAACTTGTAAAAGTTTTTAAACCAAGGGTATATATTGCCATTTTTGTATTCTTAAAAATATGAAATATAATATTTTTATACAAATTTTAAAAATATATATTAATATTATAAGACTCGATTTTGTTAAAACCCGACACAATTTTTGTTATTAATCAATGATCGACGCATTATAAAACAATTACGTTATACATTTAACATAATTTATCATCGACTAACTTTTGAAGAAACTTAAAAATCTTATCATATCACGTTACTAGGGAGTTTCATGTGAGGGGTTCCATTTGAGTATTCGTCTTGACGAGTTTGCTGGGTTTACGATTTAAAGTGCTCTGGCTCCTCAAACGATACTACATGGCCTCTGGATTATGATAGCCCGAACAGTGATACAATATTTTCCATAAATAATCAAATCAAAGTAATACGTTAAACTTTATGAAGATTTGAAACATAAACCATCACACTAAGACTTGACATATTACACCAGGTTGTGTGACGAAGCCGTTACTTTCACTTGATATACTTTTGCCATTTAATCAGACTTTCCCTGTTAAGGTGAGTTCATAGCCTCACTTTTAAATCTTTTGAATGTTTTCATAAACTCGTGAGGGGGATACTTGCTATAAACCACGAATACAAGTGTTTTCCAAACTGTATGCTTTCCTGAATATATTATTGCCAGAATCTAAGTACCTACTTTTGCCATAAGACCCCACTATCATGAACCGTTAATTACTTGTAACCGAACGTACTGGTTGAGTAAGCGCGAATGCTGTGAATAGATCTATTAGGACTAGACTTCCTCGTTGATTGTACCCGTACTTTGGGTAAATCAAATGCACTTCATTTGAATCACTATACGGGTGTTTGGCAAAGCACCTGCTGGGGGCAACTTCTTGTGATTATTCTCTATGTTAAGGCTTCGGTGTCATGAGCTTAGATGCAATAATACTGTTTTCCATAATAATTGTAAATGCATGCAATTATTACTATTATGGGTGTATAACAACGTAACCCCCTGATTATGATGACTTGTATTCAACTAATTATCATAAACCTATGAATTTCACTCAACCATTGTGTTGATCTTTTTAGCATGTTTATCTCAGGTAATTGAGCATCACATGGCACGGAGTGGCATGGACTTGAAGATGGCTAAACTGTTATCATTCAAACTTTATGTTTTTAGAGGTTTGGGACCTCTCTTTTGTAAAAACTTTGATGAATAAATGAATGATAACTAAATTTTCCAAAAAACATCTCTTTACGATTTGTTTTCTATGATTATGACTGTTGTACTATAAAAAAATACCCCAGATTAGCTTCCGCTGCTATATGTCAAAAATGGGGGTGTTATATCTTGGCTCTAGACTTAATAGTGTGTTTTGATTTTATTGATCGGAGGCTGAAGCTGACTGCTACCTTTTCAATATCAACTAACTCGAAGTGAGAAAGTCAATAGAAATGCGTGTAATCTTCGTGAGAAATGAAACAAGTCTATTGAGAGACCTTGCATGGCTAGGGAGGGTTGTGCATAGCGTCACTGAGTCCATGACTATCTTCAATACCAGACAACATCTTAGTGTTTCTGATAGCATATGTATTGACTCGGTTTCTACCTAAGTGTATGGAGGGCTTCTTTATTGTTATCCTTTATCCTTACAATTCTTTTTTATTCTTCAACCCCTTCAGTGCTTACCGAGACTTCATGACTAATACCTTGTTAGGTTTTTTCTAATACTAGCTCCATCTCACTCGGCACTATTCATGTATTCTTACTTTCACTCCTTTTTTTATATCATACCTAAGGACTTCTACACTAACTAGTGGATTGTCCCTGGGTAGATCCCTCTGGTTCTGGCTGGATCATAGGAACAAGTACCTAATCCTAACCACCTTATAATTCCAAGTAATTACAAACATGGTTGGTCTTTTGGTACTATTCTTAGCCTTAAAACCTATTGAAAACATCGATCAAGGTACTTTGTGATATAAATCAAAACGTTTAGTACCTTGATGGTTTTACATTTTAGAAATTGCTTCCCCTCAACATGTGCATCGCTATTCAAAAATGTTTAGCACATGAAGGTTGAAGCTCGCACTTGAGTCCATAGAATCACATCCTTAGTCATATATTTTAGTCACATTTTCTCCTCTTATCAAAAATGTTAAATCTTTTAATATTTTGGATATTAATTGATTTAAAATAAATGCATTCGGGGAGAAAAATGTTCCAATTATTTAACAAGCCGTATTAGGAACATTTTAATGCTCCTCCTCAAATTATGAGGGTATAATATAGTGTTTGAGTATGTTAATTTGAATTTTTTGGAATTTACTGAGAAATTCTTGAAATTTTATACTCAAACACGATATTTGCCTAATATTAATCTACATTATTTATTCACATATTCACAAGATTTATTATATACGAGGGAAAGACCTGAAATGTAAGAGGACACAATATGATGAAGTCATATTGTCCGCTCAAGTAGTCTGAAGTCTTCTCCATATTCTCTACCACCAATAAACTTCTCTAAATTCCTCATTAGCCTCCTCTCATAGAGTAGCTTGTCGATGTTCTTGATCATGATGCGAGACCTTGACCTGTCTCATTCACTCCATCTTCTTTTTGGCAAGTAATTCATCCTCAGGTTGGAAGCAATGACATGAAGAGCAGTTCTGGCAGAATTGAGCAACCCGTCACAGAACTTGTAAAGTTTATCGGAGTGCATCAACCTGTTTCTCTTGAGCTTATCTAGATATATGATTCCTTGAGGGTTGTTGTATGTAGTGTATGGGGTTTTGTTGGGGATGTCAGATCTGAAAGTCTCAGGCCTGGTGATATTTAGCTTCTTCTGGTAGCTTTTGACTCCCAGTTGAAGATCTTCCACCCGCTTCTGAATGACAATGCTTCAGGTGAACATCCATAATGCCACATTCAGGTCGAAGATGACATCCATTTCAAGGTTTGAGTTTTTCTTCTGAACTACGAGAAGCTGCATATCTTTAATATCACGCAAATTAAGGTTTAGGAAGTTACCTTCCTTGAACATGTGAAGTGTCTGGTCTTCCCTTCAAACTTCTATCTCTTCCAAATACCCATAATCATACTACTTCATAACTTTTACATGGGTTACTACAATGATTCTTCTTCTAAAGTATACATCATGCCTGGACTTCATGTGTCTTGCGAATCCATAGAACCTTTGTCGTTTTGGACCCAGTGCAAAATTCCCCAAAGGGCATATTTGTCATATGCAATCTTCACTAGACTCCATAACGTTGAAACCATGTCTTTGATTCCTTCAATATTATCGTATTTAGCAGCCCTTGTTTTTGTAGTAGAAGTCGTGTATTTCCTGCTTAGGCTTCCACCTTTTAGATACTCAAGGTCGTTGTTGATGAAGTAGTTAGAAGGAACTACTTGATGGCCTTGAACTTCAATCAATGGTAACGACTTGCTTAGATCAAATGGATATTGATGACCTTCATGGTTAGTCCAATCAAGTCGATCATTGACAGCTTTGAAACATTCTCTAAAATGATACTCTAATTCCGTGCAACTCTTGCAGGTGCCTTTGAGTAGGTTGAATGTCGGTCCAACTAGAATTTCTTAAGTCAGATCAGTAATGTTGAGCCGATTAAGGACAAATGCAGAGAAGTTGATTGGAGTATTATAGAGCTCATCAAATGAAGTAGGAGGATCTTCAGCATGAGCAACTTGACTAATCCAAGTCTGAGGAGGTCGGAAGTCAATATGTTATCTCTTATTCCAATCAGGATCAAGAATTAGAGGTCGCTCGGGTTTCTTGAACCAGTCACGCTTTGGAGTAGTCTCGATATCGAGTTGATCATCAGTGTGACCTATGTCTAACTCTTGATTCTGTTGCACTCTTGAGTCATCAACAATATAACTTGGCTCCTCTGCATGGGCAGACTTGCCAGAAGACTTAGGTTAAGAGTGGGAGGTGCCTTTAGAGGTGCTTGATGACTTCTTTTCCTTTGACCTCGAATCTATAGATGACTTACCTTCCTTGCTTGACTTCCTTCTTTTCGTCCCTCAGTCTGATCCAGCGGAGGGGTCTTGATCTTTATCTTTGTCATCTCGACTTTTTTTCAACGTAAATACTTCACCATATGTATCAAATAGATCTTTGTCAGTTACATAAGATTTGACCAGTGCATCATAAAGCTCCCTTCTATAATCAGCTCTTTCATATGATTTGTTTTTTTCCATCTTGTCCATGAGAATCTTTGTAAGTTCAAACTCGGAGAGTGATGCAGCCGCCTTATAAGTAGACTTAGGTTAAGAGGAAGACTTTGCTAAGACATTAGCTTCAAGTGACTCTATGACATTTTTCTTAATCACAGGTGTTGCAAAGTCTGAGACTACTTAAGGGAGAATCTAAAGAAGTTGAGTTTTGACTTTCTCTTTGATAATAGTTCTCATTGACGTGTCAACGAGATCAACATACTCTTGTTTCTTAGCTTGAGCTTCTTCTCTACATTTTGCATTATGTGACTGAATCGCTTTATTAATGGCTTCTCCTAGTTTGTTGTCAATGTAATAATCTACAATAGCAGGAATGGAGGAAAGGGCTTGAGCATACTGGTCAACTTGCTTTAATTCTGACAGATCTTTTTCTAAGTTGGTGACTCTATAGTTGAATTTGAATATCAAAGAGAAGTCTGGAAGTGTAGGAAATGAGGTTGTTGCTTCTGAAGTTGTTGGTGTAGGAGTTGGTGTTGTTTGTTGTAAAAGAGGAGGATTGAAGAAAGGAGGTGGTGGAGGAATTGTTAAAGTAAAAGCAGATGTGATTTCAGGGATCACCGTTACTGGTCGGTGTATAGATATGATGTCTTACTGCTTGGTTCTTCATGACGAATTGTGGTGTCCATCAAGGAAGCAATCTCATTGTTAGTTAGAGAAGGATTCTCTAGGTTTAGGAGCTTGCTTGTAAAGTCTGATAAGACAGAAGAACTTTGTATTGTTCCTTCAGTCTTCTGTGTGTCATGGACCATTATAAGTGTCACATGAGCATCTTCCTCTACTTGCTCATACCCTTATTCTTGAGAGACATTAGGTTGATCTGCTCCACCCTGATCAACATTGGTCATTTCAGCATCTTTATTTCCTAAATTCATGTTTACATCTTTATACAACTTCTTAGTGACCCCATCATCATCTTCTTCATCCATATTCTCTTCATTAGTGAGTTAATAGTCAGGGGGAGTATGAACTCTTTCATTAACATATTCTTCTTCGTCTTCTGCATGTAGATTTCTAGAACTTCAGTAGTGATCAGGAATACGGGATAGCAAGGATTGAGCTTTAGGGCATCCAGAGTAACTTGATATGCTGTTGTACTTGCTAATGGTAAGTCTAGCCTCAGGAGAAACCAAGGCATTATCGAGAGAAATTTTTTCAGCAGCAGTAAGATTCATGGTTTGCTAAGATATGCTCAATACAATTTATAAACAGAGCAGATATATACAACTAGACAATTACAACACATTGAATCAGGCATTTAACACAAACACGTGACATAGATCATAGAAAGTTATCAAATAAGGTCAATCAGACTAACTAATGGTCAAACACAGTCAACTAACCAACACAGATAAACACATATGCAAAATACGCAAAACAAGTCAACTAGTGTAACATTATAGGTATAAATCGCTTAGAGTAAAATATGGTATAGTTTTGCCTAGGAAAGTGTATAAATCACCTAGTTATAATGTATGTATAAATCGCCTAGTTATTCAAATGTTTATAAATCGCTCAGTTATAAAGACATTGTATAAATCTCTTAGTTATAACTTATATGTATAAATCGCTAAGTTATAAATAGACGCGTATAAATCGCTTAGTTATAACAGACGCGTATAAATCGCATAGTTATAACTGATGCGTATAAATTGCTTAGTTATAACAGAC
The DNA here is from genome assembly GCA_026074375.1 of Tanacetum coccineum. Taxonomy (NCBI): domain Eukaryota; kingdom Viridiplantae; phylum Streptophyta; class Magnoliopsida; order Asterales; family Asteraceae; genus Tanacetum; species Tanacetum coccineum. The sequence goes on from BQNB010016404.1 coordinate 47,643, forward strand.
GCGTATAAATCGCTTAGTTATAACTGAGTGTATAAATCACTTAGTTATAACAGATGCATATAAATCGCTTAGTTATAATTATGTGTATAAATCGGGTAGTTCAAGTTTTGTGTGTATAAATCGCCTAGTATTAACACGATTGTATAAATCGGTTAGTAAAATTTTATACGTATAAATTGTTTAGTTTAAAACGAGGATGCGTATAAATCGCTTAGACTAAATTACACACAAAATTTTAACATTGATTATAAGCACATTTAACACCTCAAACATGATCTTAAACATAAACGAACAACACATGAATTTCCCACAAAAATTCCCACAAATGGTCAAACATGAGAAAGAACACATGAATTGCACAAACACATAAGTTTTGTAATCAAGCAAATGGATTTCCTAGCTCTAACACAATCTAGGAAGTAGTCTAACACGTTCTAACACTAAACCCACCAACATTTCCTATTTCTACCCATTTTTCCATATTTTCGCATACAAGAATCAAATGAAACTCAATCATATGTTAACCAAATTTAAAACTGTTTTAAGCGAGTCTTGTATACCCATAGACGAACAAAACCCCTTAACCAATTTAGGTTTTTACCTACTTTTTGATTTTGAAGAACCCTAGATCTATTTCTAGGGTTTTTGACCTCAAAAACAAGATTTAACATAATTCCTTTGAGAGATAAGTTGTTTAGGGTGTAGAGAACACTTTTGTAGTTATACATTAGGAATAATACCGGTTGATTGATGGTCTTTGAAGGAAATCGAGCAAGCAAAATTGGATGGAAAGAAAAATTTTAAAGTGAGTGTGTTTGTGTGTGTTGACTAGAAAAGACAGGGCAAAGGGGTGTTTGTTTTGAAACTTTAGAGTTTTAACTCAAATGCCTCCTAAAGTCTTATAACCTTTCTATTTTTCTTAAATAAGTTATCTAAGGTATAATAGAGTTTAACTAATGGCACCTTTAGTCCTTAAAGTTTTAACTTCCATACCTATCAACTTATTTTTGCTATTAACTCCCTAAAGGCATAAACACATAACAGTTAAGGCACAAATAAGTTAAACTCAATTAACTCCCCTTTAATTGTTAACCCGTTATTGTTTAAAACCTTTTTCCCTTTATCACAAACTGATTTTTTTATGAAGAAGATATTTTACATTTTCTCCCCCTCAAACAATGACCTGTTTTCTATTTAAAGAGTTGTAGTCGTCGTTTGAGTGGTCAAATGTCTTTAAAAATGATTTTTGGATGAATTTCTAATATTAATGTTTTATTTTTTGAAAACAACACCATTAGAAAATAAGATTTTTTTATTTTAGCATATAAGCGCACTGACACGTACACTTATGGTATATAGGAAGCACTGGTTATGATGCAAAGTAATCACAAGCCTTTGAATGAATATGAAGTAATTCATTCCCGAGAAAATAAATTCCCGTTATGAGGTTAAGTTTTCCTTATGAAATACTTGCCTTTAAGATGATGATCGGGTTATAGTCTGAAATAACAGCAAGCCATATGTCATGTTTTCTATTCAAACTTTATTTACAGCTTTGTGCCATTGTTGAATGACATTTATGAAGCCGTAAATATTATCGATGCTAGAAAGCATGACATGATAATATATTTTTGTCTTTTTCTGATTTTTTAATTTTGTATTTTATTTTTATAAAAATTTATAAGAAGTGAAAAATCTTTTTTTATGTTTTTTTGGTTTTCTATATGTACATATTATACACAGGATACAAGAATAGGTACCACCACTATTCTTCAGATTCATCTGCCAGTTCATTTAGAGTCTCAGGACTAAAATTTCTCATCCCTAGCTTGTCAATAAGGAATTCAATTCTTTCTTGACATAGAGCCTTGGTGAAGATGTCCGCTAATTGATAATCTGTTCTGACAAAGTAAAGCTCGACAACTCCATTCTCCACTTGCTCTTTGATGAAGTGATATCTGATATCGATATACTTGGAGCGAGAATGTTGAACATTGTTGCAGCATAAGGCAATAGTGCTTTTGTTATCACAGTACATTGGAATTTTGTTAAATGCAAGGCCATAGTCGAAAAGCTATGATCTCATCCAAAGGACTTGGGCACAACAGCCAGATAAGGCGATGTATTCAGCTTCCGTACTAGATATTGCAGCACTTTTCTGCCTTTTTGATGACCAGCTAACAAGTCTGTCTCCCAACAATTGCATACTTCTGATTTACTTCGTCTGGTGTCTTGACAACCCGCGTGATCAGCATCAGGAGTATATCTTTGACTTCTCTTCTGATGAACAATATGGGATCAACTATGCCTTTAGAGAATCCTTAGGATAGTAGAAATGATGACAATAGATCATACCACACACGTGGAGCCTATTTCAACCCATATAGAGCTTTCTTTAGTCTTTACATGTGATTAGGATTGTTTGGATACACAAATCCTTCCGGTTGACTAACGTAGACTTCTTCATGCAAAATACCATTTAAGAATGTCGTATTTACATTCATCTGGTAGAAGATCATATTCATATGAGCAGCAAACGCGAGAAATATCCAAACAGCTTCTAGTCTAGCCATGGTAGCAAAGGAATCTTTAAAATCAATTCACTCTTCCTGAAGGTATCCACACTACCAATCTAGCCTTATTTGTCAAGATTCCTCTCAATTCATCCAATTTTACCTTATATATCTATTTTAAGGTGATAACCATCACTTTATCTAGACGAGAAACGAGTTCCCAGACTTTAAGACGTTCGAATTCATTCAGCTCTTCTTGCATTACCTCAATCCAACATGATTTAGTTAATGCGTCTTTATAAGTCTTTGGTTCAACTAAATATAGGAAAGCATCATAGTAGCATAACAGGGCTTGTTCATGTAGTTGGAGTCTTATGGAAATGTGTCTGGATAGTTCACCAATTATATTTTGTAACGGATGATCTTTTGTCCATTTTCTGAGGTGTTCAGAGATTGGAGCATCTAAGTGTACAATAGTAGGAATAACATCTGATGTTGAGGATTCTTCAGAACCAGTTTTTGGAATTAGAATGTCAAAATAAAGATCGTTACTCATATGTGCAACCTCAAGGTCATGTGACTCTTCTTTAACAAAGAGAGGGATTTCTATGGATTGTGATTGTTGAGTGGTTTGAGAAGTGCTTGGATAAGGTGCATCTTGATCAACTGATGTTGAGGAAGTTAAACCGGTTGACTCAATAAGAGCTGGAGCTACTACTTCAAGAACTGGAGAGACAACACTATCTAGAGGAGAGAAGAACTCATCAAATACTGGCTGAAACATAAGATCCCATTCATGTCTCTATGGTGGTACATATGGTGCTGAAGGAGGAGGGTTTAGAACGAGTCCTGAACTGGGTGTTGCAGGAGTCATTTCATGAAGCGCGGGTTCTAAACTGCTTTGCAGAAGCCATAGCCATCAACTCATTAAAATTTACATGGAGGGTTTCAATGATTTTTCTGGTACGTCGGTTGTAGATATGGTAAGCTTTCTTCTTGGGTGAATATCCAATGAAAATACCTATATCAGCTTTAGCTTGAAGTTTGCCCAAATTCTCACTATCATTGTTTGGATAGCAAAGTGCACAAAAGACATGAAGGTAGGATAAATCAGGTTTTCTATCATGTAAGAGCTCATAAGGAGTTTTTCCATGGCGGTAGCGACTGCCTCGGCCCATAGAAATAAAGGAGCTTTTATGTAGATTAACATTGTTCGAGTGGTTTCAACAAAAGTACGATTTTGCCTTTAAACAACACCATTTTGTTGTCTAGTTCGCGCAATTGATGTTTCATGAGAGATGTCAACCTGTTCATAGTAGTCTTGCAGAGTTTGATTGACAAACTCAGTTCCATTATCTGTACAGATATGCTTGACAGTTGCATTCAATCTAAATTGTATCATTTTCAGAAACTTGATAATAAAATTAGGAGCTTCATCCTTTGATGCTAGAAACTTTACCCATCGGAACCGAGAGTGATCATCCACAATGATGAGGATGTACTTTTTCCCATTAACACTTGCAACATGCATAGGCCCACAAAGATCCATGTGCAAAAGATATAGTTTTTCTTGATTGGTGTCTTCAGATTTGGGTTTATGTGATTATTTCTTGCTTTTTCCCATGGCACATGCAGAACACAAGTTGTCCTTTTCAAATCTAAGTCTGGGAAGACCACGTACTAGACCGTGTCTGGCCAAGTGGTTAATAGCACCAAAATTCAAATGAGACAGATGACGATGCCATAACCATGACTTAGTCTTTGTGGATTTTGACAAGAGACAAATTGGAGAAGACGCCATCATATCTCCAATGGATAGAGAATACAGGTTAGTTCCTTGAGATCCTGAGAGTAAATCAACACCTTCCAGATTACGAACAAAACATGTGCGTTTCCTGAAAGCTACTTCTTGATTTGAGTCACAGAACTGTCCAACAGAGAATAGATTGTGTCCAAGTCCTTCAACATAATAAACCCTTGAAATTATGTTATTCCCTATTTGATAATCACCATACCCTATAATCTTCGCAACTTGGTCATTACCGAATTTGACAGTACCGAGAAATTTATGAACAAAATTGGTGAGCTGAGAGCGATCTCTGGTCATGTGCTTGGAGCATCCGGAGTCCAAATACCACAGAACAATTTGGACAACCTGCATTCGATAAGAGAAGAAGAAGATGGAGCAACTGAAGTATTGAATCCCCAAGATGTACTGAGTTCCGTTTTGTTAGCAGTCAAAGATTTTACAATCTTAGGTTTGCTATTGGAACCAATAGTCTTAGGTACCTTAGGTCTCCTAGTATACACTTTAGTTACTATTGGTTCTTGTGCAACTACTTTAACAGGAATGGGTTCCCTAATAGGCACTTCATTAGTGGCGGTAATCCTAGTTAAAGGGCATACATTTCCAACTAAGTTAAAAGTCCTTCATGTGGGTTTCCATTTATATCTGACAGAGTTAAACACTTTTCTAGTAGATTTCCATTCTTTTCTCTTTCCATTTTTATTAGAGGAAGATTTAGCATGCGCATTCATACTTTTTACATGATCAATCAGACACATAGCATGATTAGCATCAAACAACAATTCATTACAAATAGAACAAAGAGCATCAGCACCTTTAACAGAATGCTTAACATGTTCATTACAGATATTTTTAGAATTAGAATTCTTTTTATTCAAACTAGATTTAACTTTCCTAGATTGGACTTCTACTTTATTCTTCTCATTACTACTTGGTGGTTGCGAAATCCTGTCATTCTTTGTATTTCCTGAAGGCTTTGATCCGCTAGCACTAGTAGAAGGTTTTACTCCTGTAGAAGACAATAGAAGTCTATTAGTTACTTTGGGAATGTTGCTTGATGATGCGACAGGTTAAACAAATCAAACTATTTTCTTCTTGTTGATAGGCGTGACCGCAACTAATTTCTTACTAGGTGTGTAAATATAAGGGCATGTATCTCTAACATAGCCTAGCAACTCTTGAATCATCTTAACATACTTACAGGCAGTGTAAGATGCACTATATAAAGGATTTAGTGATTTAGCTTGTTTAACTATCTCCTTAAAAATAGCAGCTTATTCCATAGTGTGCTTAAGGTAGTATATATGAGTTTCCTTATTATTCTTATCCCTAGGAGCCAAAATTACTGATACATTCCTGGAGCAATAGTGGTAGCATTTGACACGTGGGTAACATTATCAACTATGTCCTTTCTTTTTAATTTCCTAAGATCATTTTTAATGCTGTTATGACAAACACTTTTTCCTAAAGTTGAGCATTTAAATTAGTAATTTCAACAGACTTTTGATTTAGTTGATTAACCAAAGATTCAGTGTGTTCTTTAGCACGAACATGTGATGGTTTAATTGAATCATAAAATTGTTTATAAGTCTGTTTCAAATGCTCATTTTCAGCAATCAGTTTTGCCACCCTATGTTCCAGTTTTGTATTGATAGTCTCAATTTCATCAATGTCCTTTTTTGCACTTTCACTAGTAGAAGTTTCATTGACACGCTTAATGTGTTCTTTCAACTTCTTGATTGTTGTGTCTTTTGCTTGAAGCTAAGCTTTCAAATTGTTTAATTTAAACAATTGATTAAATGTAGGTTCAGTTTGGTTCACAGATGTGTTATTCGTTTGAAAATTTTCTTTATTAAGTTGCATTGCAATTTCAAGAAAAATGCAGTGCTATTCAAGTTTAGAATAGTTTTTTGAAAGTTTATTATACTCATCGTTTTCAACCATGTTGTGTTGTTTGATAAGCTCAGCTTTAAGTTTGAGACACTTGTTGCACGTTTCCATAGATTTCACATTCACATTCACAGAATCATTTATATCCAAAGAAGAATTCATAATATCTTGAGAAATGATTTGTTCCAAGAGTCGATCATTTTCATTTAAAGCTTGTTTATTAGTAATTTTCAAACATCGTTTGTCTACTGAATACTGTTGAACAGCGGTTTCCATTTGGTCGAAAACTGTTTGTACTCCCGTTATTTAATTTAGAAGATCTTTATCAAACACATTAAAAATGTCTTTTAAAGATTTTAAAAATAGAATAATTTCATTGATAAAAAAAGCTTTAGTATGTTTAAACCCCCATTCACCTTCTGTGAGAGCATCAGGTGTAATTCTTTTCTTCACTACAAAGTCAAACTAGGTAAGGTGGAATTTAAGCTTTTTAAGGCTTGCATTCACCAAACTTACCTTAGGTAGTTCACTAGGAACATCTACTTTGACATGTGATGCATTAGAAGAATCAGTGGAAGGGTTTGACATTTGAAACTAGAAAGCATGTTTAGCAAACAATTCTTGTTGTGGAACAAAACATTTACTAAATTCTTCAGACAATTGATTTAAGACAGCATAATTTACCGGTTTAATGTTAAATTTCTTTTCTAAAACCATTGGATCAATTTGTTTTAATATCATTTTGGATCGACTCTCTTCTTCAAGCATCAAAGTCTCTTCCGAATCATCAATTGAAATCACATTAGTTTCCTTAGAAATAACATTACCATCATAAAGCATTAGCCTAATCTATTGAGCTTTCTTAAGATAGAAAGGATTTTGAAAATCAAGAGCTTGTTTAAGGTTGTTAACGTAGAAAACTTATGGTTTCGTGAGCATATGCACAGTTTACGCGAATTGACCCATTTTATAAATGATATTGTCCCATTCTTCAACTTTCTTTTCCAAAGCAATTTCTTTATCAATATTCTTAGATTCCTTTTCCTTAGATTTGTTTTTAAGAACATTAAATGTTTTTGTCAATGTTTCCTTTTCCTTTAATTGTTCAGAAATAGTTTGTTTAAGAGAGTTAGTTTCCTTTTCAAAATCCGCAAACTGTGCATTTTTATCCCGAATTATATCATCAATTATAAGCTTTTCTCTAGTACCTAAATCCACATTTTGTCTTTCTTCTAGCAATTTTACCCGTTCTTTGTATCTTTCAAGCTCAGCAGATAATGTTTCATTGGCAATTAGATTATTCTTGTTGACCTTGTTACAATTAGTTACTTGTTATGATAGTTGTTCAAACACATATAATATCATGGCATCTTGTTGTGCAAAAGAATTTGTATCCTTAATAGCTGCATTTTGTGTTTTAATCAGATACTGAGAGTAGGGAATGATATTGCTATCACTATGTATCTCATTCTCTAGATGATCCATAAACTGAGAAGGTTCAGAATACGACATCTCTTACACACTTTGATTTAGCATATCATTATTAGTGTTGTCAGAAAGTGGTACCTTAGAAAGAACATCTGAGTCGTAACTAGACAAATTGGCCATAAGAACTGCTTTAGCTATAGAGATCTCATCACAGTCAAAATCATATACATTCAAATCATCTGCTTGATAGGCTGCATTATGTGTGATGACCGACTGAGTAACTAGACCTTCTCAATACCAGGATCTGCCAAGAATTCCATTTCTTCCTCATTTAGAACTTTACCATTCCCTTATGCTTCAACCAATAGAACTTTATCCCTGAATCATGTAGCATCCCTTTTTCTCTTTGGTTTTAGGCACTCTCTTGCCATATGACCTTCCCCTTGGCAGTTAAAACACTTCATAACCCTTTATTGATATGAATAATTACCTTATGTTCCTAAAGTATTAGCTCTTGTTCCTAAAGTACTAGTAGCATAAGAATTTGGTCACCCCTAAAGTGGTTGAACAGTCACCCTTCCATCATGAATAGTTGCTTGTTGTCTTGGGTTGGAGGAATTTCTTAGCTGATTGTTGGTAGATAGGAAACGAGATGTAATGATAGTAGACATAAATGAAATCATTTTGTTAATGGCGTCAATAGGGTCATCTCTTTGTTTAAACACGGGAACTGTTAGACCAGAGTCTATCTAAGGAAATTTAGCAAGATGTGTTTGTTGACTAACTATGGAGATAATATATTCAATTTAAGGAACAAACTGTGGTTGTGGACAAGCCTCTTGATGAACTATGGATGAGTAAGCATTTGGATATGGTGATGTCAGATAAGTAATTACAAGAGGTGTGGATGGATAAGTAGTTGGGTAATGTTATATGGGATGAATTGATCTATATTGAGGAGACTGATATGGTGAAAACTGTTGTTGAAACTGAGGATTGTTGTATGAAGACTGATAAGTGTTGAAGTGAGATGGTGTCATTTGATGGTTAGCAACTAGTGCAAGTGGATCTTGATTACGTTCACGTATAAGACGGACTTCATTTGCATGGAGTTCGTGTTGTTAAAGATATGCATGAAGCTGATCAAAGTTGGTAGTATGCAAATCTTTTACAAGCTTAACATAAGTCACAAACTTACTTCATTCAGGTGGGAGACTGTTTAAGAACTTGGTATTGACTTGAAATTGCTCTAATTTCATTTTATAAATGTTCATGTCATTGATCAGCTGAGTAAATCTTAAGTAATACTGATGAAGTGATTCTCCATTGATGTGAGGAAACTTATCAAACACATCATACAGTTTACACTCCTTTTCCTGTTTTGTCAATGAGGTACCTTGCATTAGTAGTTGAATTCTTTCCCATAGATCCTTGGCAACTCTGTGATGATTGACAAGTGAATAAATATCAGATGGTAGACCTTAAAGAATGATATTAGTTACCTTGAGATCACAATCAGCTTGAATTTTCTCTGTAGCAGACAATTCAACATATTTCTTTGTCATGGTCACTCCATTTTCTTCCATCGTAGGCCAAATGAGTAGACCATGTTCAACTGATTAAAGTATCATTCTTTCGTACTCTTTTTTTTTATGTATAGTTCCATTCTACTTTTCCTAGAATCATACAGGTCTTTATCCAACATTGGTGGACGATTGTCACCACCAGAAAGTATCATGAATTCAGCAAGAGTAGTCATTGTTACTTTGTTGTTATGTGAAAAGATTACTTGTTGATCGGACAGTGATAAGAAGTAATTGTGTTAAAGTGAAGTCCTTTTGAAATGAAATGGTCTTAAGATTACACAGGATTTTACAATTCTTCATGAAACCAAGAAAAATATGTAAATATTTCACAGGATTTTACACACCATAGAAAAACCATATAAATCTATTAGAGGCAATGTATAAATCTTTTAGGCGAAATGGTATAAATCTCCCAAGGTAAGTGTATAAATCACCCAAGTGTAATGTATAAATCACCCAAGAGAAATGGTATAAATCGCCTAAAGAAATGGTATAAATTGCTTGTATAAATCACCCAGGTTTAGACAACGTATAAATCACTCAGTCTTAGACCATGTATAAATCGCTCAGGCTTAGACAATGTATAAATTGCCCAACGTTAAGAACGCGTATAAATCGCTCAAGGTAAAACGTATAAATCGCCCAAGGTTGAAACACGTATAAATCACCCAAGGTAAACACGTATAAATCGCCCAAGGTAAACACGTATAAATTGCCCACGGTAAATACATATAAATCGCCCAAGGTAAATACGTATAAATCGCCCAAGGTAAACATGTATAAATCGCCCAAGGTAAACACGTATAAATCACCCCAAGGTAAAAACATATAAATCGCCCAAGGTAAACACGTATAAATTGCCCAAGGTAACACGTATAAATCGCCCAATAACATAAAACGTATAAATCGCCTAGACCAAGCTTCAAAACCTTAAAAGACACACTTTTTGACATTTTTTCTTAGTTTTTCTTGAACAACTAGTAGTTTTAAGCCTAAAAGAATCTTAAAAATGCAAACTTTATGGTTTTTAAGACAAAAAGTTTTGAAATCAAGATTTGTACTTTTAAACTTTCAAACCAAATTTTTTTTGTAAAAGAAGATGTTTTCTTGGATCTTTGCTTGTACACCTTGTATAAATAATGATATTAGATCCTTATACCAAAGTATATGGTCTTTTAGTGTACAATATAGCTTCAAAACCAAAGAAAAATAAAAAAGAACGAGTAGAAAAACAAAAGACAAATGCACACAAAAACTTAGATATCACCCCTGGCTCTTGATACCAATTGTAGAATCTTAGTAATCCTTAAACATACACACAAGTATTAAGAAATCTAGAGAGAGAAAGAGAGTGAGAGGATGTTTCTAGTGAGAGAAAGTGAAAGAGAAAACTATATTACTATGTGTGAAAAATGAAACAACCAACCACCCTTTCTATGGCATGGAAAGGGTATTTATACCACTAACATGGCATGTTAGGGCTTGGCTTCCATGGGCTTTCCATGGGCCTTGGACTAACTAGCCTATTAAGGTTCCAAATATTACTTTACGAGCTATCTAATGATACAATGGAAGTGACCGACACTTTTCATGATCCTAACAAATATGATTAGAAATAAGTATAAATACCCATATAGGAGAGGTATTTATACAAGTCTTTACATTTTATAATTCACTTCTCCCTCTAATTTCTATTTTTCCTTTGAAATGAAAATTTAGAAAATTATAAAAAAATACTCTTTAGCTCCTCTCCTCTATTCTAACACTTTCATATGATTACTACTATGCAAACATGACATATAACAAGTGGTATCTATCGCCGAGAGAGATCTAGTGTGTGTTTTGTAAATCAAATCGAGCTTAACCATAAGAATATTCAATCTAAAAGCTTTCGTATCCATGAACAGTAGGTTTCGTAACGATTAGATTTATGATTTGATGAGTTTCAGATCTTAAAACGTAGAATAATAGCTTTTGTAATCATCAAATTGTAGGTTTCATATCTAGTTTATGAAAAATACGTGTTTTAGATTGAATTTGATCGAAAAATATAGATTTGATAGCTTTCGTAAGCAAGGAATAGGTTTCGATAACTGTTTTTAGGCAGGAAAACAGCTTTTGTATTTCAGTTTTGGACTTTCGTATCATAGTTTTGGTTTCGTAACTGTCATACGTAAGTGATTTCTTAGCTTTCGTAATCTAGTTAAACTTTCGTAATACTAAAATAGCTTTTGTAACATAGAATTTTATCAATTTGAAAAAGATAACATTGATATTATCACGTTAAAATGCTTAAAATCAGATTAATAGATTTTTAGATGGTTTTGTAGTTAAGAATTTATGAAAGCAAGACATTTCTTGTTTTTACGAAAGTAGAGGTAATTTAGGATTTACGAAAGGTGGTTTTGTAAATTGGAAACTTTTGTTAGTTTGGTTTCATAGACTATGGAATCTTTCGTATCATTATGGTTGCGTATACAAGAGGTTTCGTGACATTGTTTTCATATTGGGAGGTTTCGTAACTCATTGGAAGAGGTTTCGTAACATAGTTTTGGGGTTTCGTAAACTGTTTTAGAGGTTTCGTAACACAGTCACTGGGTTTCGTAATACAGTGTTAGATGTTTCGTAACACAGTTGGTGGGTTTTGTAACACCGTTTCACAAGTTTCATATCTCATACTTTTGGTTTTGTAACACAATTTCAGAGGTTTCGTATTTTCTAATTTGGGAAAATTAAGCTTTCGTAACAAGGCTTACGTGTTACTTAGACTTTCATAACAAATCAAAGTTTAGTTTCTTCAAGGTTACTTCATTGTAATACAAGACAAGGTTGCAATTGCTCGTTAACTTCACGATTATAAGACTTTATCTCCAAAAAGATCCAAGTTTGCATTGTAATCATTTGATACAACATGTCTACTTCAAATCAACAAACTTTAGCAGACTTAAGAACTAATTATAGACCTCCAATGCTTGAGAAAGGGAATTATATTCCATGGGAAAGTTGGTTCAGAAGGTTTCTAGATAATAAGATTGAATACAAGGAGCAAAAGTAAAATTCAATACATAACGGGCCGTATGAGAGGCCAATGATTCCTAATCCAGACGACACTGAGACACAAATATCTAAACCATTGTCCAAAATGACTTCAGCAAACAAGAGTCAATACATTGCTGATGTGAAAGCCATGAATTATCTTCTTCAAGCAATACCAAATGATATATACAACTGAGTTGATGCATGTAAAAACGCTAAAGAAATGTGGGAACGAATTAAAAGATTAATGTTTGGTTCTGATGTTACTAGTCATGTGAGACACTGATGACACCAAATAATGTCACTTTATTATACCATTGATCCCATCTATTTTGCCCAGTTTTATATAATTATTGCATTATTTGGTGCTTAATTGCTTTAAAGTTGATAAATGTAGTAATTCAGGAGTGTTTTGTGAAGACAAGTTAAAAGGCGCACAATTTAGAGCTAAAACGAAGACATTTGAAGATTGCTGAATTTTCACTAATACGCCGTATCCAACTCAAGAGATACGGCATATCTACGCCAAGACTTCACAAGAAAACGTGTTTGACCAATTCTCAATACGACGCATTCACTCTGTCTACATACGCCGTATCCATGAAGATAACTATTCAAAGATACAGTAAATCAAGTAAATTGGGAATGAAATCAAAGATTTATTATGAACATAGCGCGCACTCCAAGGAATCCAGCCCAATACGCCGTATCGACCTTACTGGATACGGCATATCGAGTCCTTTTTAACCACTATAAATAGAAGACTCAAAAACGAGTTTTTAGTGTGCAATATCATATTGTTTATACCATACTCACTAAAGACGAATTTTAGAAGAGAAGATTAGCCACCAAGGTCAAGCATTGATCATAGACATCGTGTAATTTTTACTCTCTTAATCGTTCGATTTTAATTGTTTGATTATGCTTGTATAATTACAATGGTTGTGGGCTAATACCCTCGAGTATTAGCCATCTTAATGAAAGTTCAATGTTTGGTTTGTTTTAAAATTGATTTCTTAATTTATCATTGATTGTTTAATTATGTTTATCACCTCATACTTGTTTATGTGTTTGAATATGCGACCTATCATTCAACTGGATCTAGTGATACGGACCAAGTAATCTAGATACCAGGATAGCTCTCCATATCGTGTTTCATATTACTGGACCAATAGGATCACAAATAACGTTCTGTCTTTGTCTTTTGATTATGAGCTTAGTTGGACCGGTAGGTGACCCATTTATGTTTCAGCAATCATGCTCTTAATTAACTGATAAAGATTTAAATAGTGGACTACGAGTATATAAAACACCGTCAAACAATAAGTGGGTAAAGTCTCGTTGGGCTAGGGTTTTAACAGGATCACCACTGCTTTAATTCTCTAAGATAGATTATATTTAAACTAAAGGATGCTTTATGCGGACGTGTTAATTGTGACAGGATTAATCATGTCTAGGTCTTAGGATGATGTCCCGCCTAAGTCTTAAGAATGATATGCCGCTTCAAGATAAGTAAATCATTGCACTAAAACAAACAAACCAGCATTGAACCGGATTTAATATGGCTAATACAATTTTCTATCATTTGGCTTGTACCGCTTTTCTATCTTCTAATCTTCATCTTTTGTGTTTATTGTGTATTGAATTGATATTTGTTTCCACCAAACCTGTGCCAGTCTCTCAGGCTGAAAAACCCCCCATATCAATAGACAACGTACATAACATAGGTTTAACCACTATATAGACTAATTAAAATACTGATAGAACATAGGATTAATATCCCACTCTTAGTGTTTGACACCCTACTTACCGTGAACTCTATCTTGACCGGGTACACTGCTCGTTAAAGTGTTGTTTTAGGTTTGTCGGCTAAATATAAATTTAAAACTTGATAATCAAATAATTGACCCTACATGATAGCACATTAGGTTTTTGGCACCGTTGCTAGGGAGTGAAATAATTAAAACTTATTCTTATCAGTATTTCTAACCATTAATTAGTTTAGTGTAGTGTTAGGAATTAAGAGCTTCTACAAGTTTATACTGCTAAAAGGAATTAGTACTGCTGTTAAAGATTTGTACTGCTGCTGAAGATTGAAGAATGTAAACTAAGTCATTAGTACTGCTAGTTGTAATAGTTAGTACTGCTAGTTATAGTTAGTACTACCAGTACAAAATGATAGTTCATTAGTACTGCTAGTTAGTTTATTATTACTGTTAGTATAAGAAGTTAGTATTGCTTATGTGATATGCATGTGTTATATTAGGAATAGATATGCATGATCACTTAACGCGTTTTGTAACCCCATTAGGGTTTTCCTTAGTCTATAAAAGGAACCCTACGGCATAGTTAGATATATCAAGTTTTTATAGTTATTTTGTAACCTAGGCAGAATATTTGTAATCAATATATATATTCAAAGTTAAGTATTTATTCTTCTTAGTATTACAAGTTAGATTTTGCATAACTTGTAGTATTCATAATCATAGTTTCTCATATAGTTAGTTTGGATTTATCCAAGTTAACTAAGCCTTAACAAGCTAAGAAGATCTATTCATTAGGATTCACAAGTAGTATCAGAGCTTGTAGAGGAACTCTAAATAAGAAGAACTCAATCAGATCTAGATCTCTACCTTCAATACAAGATGTCCGGTGAAGAACCTGCACAACAAATGGCACCAGCAGAATCTCTACAAATGGTGTCTACTGTAAAGCTTCCTATCCTCAAGAAAGGTGAATACACCCTTTGGAGCATGAGGATGGAGCAGTACCTCACAAACACAGATTATGGCTTGTGGGAAGTAATCATGAATGGTGATGAACCAGTACAAACAATAAAAGATGAGAATGGTGTTGAAACTGAAGTACCTCCAAAGACTGCTCAAGCTATATTCGCAAGACAAAAAGAAAGAAAAGCTAAAAGTATTCTACTTTTGGCTATTCCTGATGAGTATCAACTGAGGTTCCATATAATCAAGGAGGCCAAATCTTTGTGGGCTGCTATCAAAAGTAGGTTTGGTGGCAATGTTGAATCTAAAAAGATGCAGAAGAATGTCTTGAAGCAACAATTTGAAAACTTTTCTATATCTGACACAGAAGGCCTAGACAAAGTAGGTTTCAAAAACTTATCAGCCAACTTGAAGTTCATGGTGCAGCTGTTTCAAATGAAGATGTAAATCAGAAATTTCTAAGAGCTCTACCTTCATCATGGAATAATGGTATGTGTTTAATTACACATACCTTTTACCTTTAAAAACAAGCTAAAATAACCAAAAATGGACTTAAAATGCCAAAAATATGCTTGTTTTGCTAATTGTGTTGTGCAGGAACGGATATCTAAGAAAAGGACAAAAAACAAAGCCAAAACGACAAAACCAGACACAGAATGGAAAAGCAAAGTCAACCAAAGTCAAAGAAATGGTAAGCAGCAAAAAGTCAACAGTCAAAGTCAAAGCCAACAATGAAAAATACTTAATAGGTCAAACCCGTACCCATCTGATGGGCCGGGAAAGCCCATTAGTATATCACTTGAAGACCAAATAGGCCCAAGGACAAAAGCCCATTTGCATCATTCATGAAGACTGTAAAGACCATAGGCCCAAAATCAAGCCCAATTGCCTTTTTAATAAACCCACAAGAAACTACAAGGGTTTATATTGCCATTTGATAAAAGTTTAAAAGACAAGGGGTAAATCTGCCAAAGGCAGATTCTTGTATCACAAAAGGACCTCTTTTGCAATCCCTATATAACACTTGAGGGACTGTTGTTGCAAATTTCCAAACTTATAAAACACACAAGGACGAAACTTGAAATAACCTTATAAT
This sequence comes from Tanacetum coccineum, assembly GCA_026074375.1. NCBI lineage: Eukaryota > Viridiplantae > Streptophyta > Magnoliopsida > Asterales > Asteraceae > Tanacetum > Tanacetum coccineum. The sequence goes on from BQNB010016404.1 coordinate 63,728, forward strand.
CTTTGAGGGACCATTCATGGACAACTTCAAAACTCTCACACTTATACACTTTTTAAAACAAGAAGATACTGTATATCTTCTTGAGAGGTTTTCCCGCCAAACTCATAAACCCCAAACCTGTCAATATCAGACCTCGTTGACTCCCCATGTCCATCCAAACCCGTCACAATCCTAAACCCCACCCCCACATGGATTTGCCAAGTTGGCAATCCTAATTCCCTCAAAGTTCGAATCAAAGGTTGAAATCATTCGGATTGGGCAACACTCATGATCAAGGGCTTAGATTGGCTTTATGTTTCTACACTCTCAACAAACACACAAGGCTCATATTACTCAGCAAACTAGCACACATTCAGAAGAAGACAAAGGCAAAGAGAAGAGCCCTATCTCGTTTTTCTATATAAGCTTTGTAAAGCCATTGTGGCGTGTGTGTAATTTTTAGAGTTCAGTTTTAGTTTTTAGTAGTGTAACTCAGTTAAACTTTTATGTACTTGTCATCTTTTTAATGAAAATTCAGATTTAAGTTTTAAATTGTGTTCTAAGTTTTGTTTCTTTTAAGCTCACTTTTAAGCTCTTATATAAGCAATCATTAATCTGTTTTAAACTTTTATACAAGGAGTTAAGGAAAACCAAAAAACCAAAAAGAAAAAAAAAGAGTGCTTATTGCTAAGCTTTTGGATGAATGGGCCGACATGGATGGCTCATTGGGAATTTAGTTTAGCTTATTTATAAGCTAAGGGTATGTTAGAGCTTATTTAGGTTTACTAATACTTCTGTTTTGAGCAAGGAGTGAGGTAAATTCTTTTTAAATTCTCTTGCAACTTTACTGTAGCAACAACTTATTTTGCTTAATCATGCTCATTTGTGCTTATTTGTGATGATTAAATGCTTATTGTCTTTGTTGAATGCTTATTTACCCTTTGTTTATGTTTTATGCAAATCTGCCTTGTTTAGCTTATTTATGTCTTTTGCTTATCTGCTGAATTTAGTGCTTATTTCCTTTTTCTTTTTACCTTTTAGTGCTTAACATTGCTTGTTTAATACTTGTCTTTAAAAATTTGTTCTTAATTTAGTCTTTATAAGTGTTAAAATCCGTTTTTAAAAATATAAAGGGGTGTTTGGTTTAAGCCCAAAATGGGTCAAAATGGTATGGTCATGGGTTGTGGTCATGTGGCCAACTTTGATTAGCATTATTAAGCTCTTGTGAGTCTGTTTTCCCAATTTTTCAAGTCTTAAAAGTATTTTTCAAGTTTTCTCATTGGTTCTTTAAGTCTGTTGGTTTTAAAAGAGAATCAAAGAGCTTATTTGGATAAGCTCTTGTAAACTTGAGTTGTAGTTTCAAAATGTGTCATTTGAGTGTGTAAAAGCTTGTAGTTTAGTTCTTGTGGTCTATCTTGCAATTGTGTTAATTCTGTCAACATAAGCTTTGTGCTTTTCAAAAGTTAAAAAAGCTAATTTTCAAGTTTAAATCTCAGCAGCTAAACTATGTTTTTAGTTTCCAAATTTTTGTTCACAAGTCCTTTTGTAGCTTATGTCCATCTGTTTTAGCTTATTTTTGAGTTTTGAGCTTATTTTAAACTAACTTTTTGTCCCTTTTTTTAAAACTGTTAATCTGCCCTGGTGCAAAATGTCTAAGTTGCACACTTTTTTTAGCTTATTTGATCAATAACCTTAGGTTTTCTTAGCTTTTCTAGATAGCCTATAAGCCACCCTATAAGCCCTAGATAGATTAAGCCTTATGTCATACTCTAAAGTGCTTAATTCTAAGCACAAAAGTGGCCAATTGACTTTTTTTTAGCATAGTGTAGTAATTAGCTTATTTTCTTTTTCCAGCTCATTAGGTGCTTATTAGTATAGCTTTTTATTCTCTTTTACTTATTTAGCTTGGTTTTATGTATGTCTTAGCTTATTTTTAAATTTCTTAGCTTATTGTGTGCTTAAAATTAAAAATCAAATGTCCTTAAGCCCTTTAAGTGTTAAGCATACTGTTTGATTTGTTAAGCTCTTTTCTAGCTTATTTAGTTGCTTGTAGTTGCTAAATTTTGTTGCTTATTGCTTATCTTGTCCCCTTTGTTGCTTGTGATTGCTTATATGTCATTCATTTTTGCTTACTTGTGCTAAAAACCAAAAATCAAAAAGCATTTTAAGCTTTATAGCAAATTCAGCATTCTGTCTGACTTTGAGCCCTTTTTTCTGGCTTATTTTTAGCTTTTAACAAATAGTTGTAGTTATGAAAAATGATAAGCTCCATGAGGTTTATAAGTTTGTGTAAAAAAATTTGAGTTTAAAAAAAAGTACTGTAGCATAATAAAAAAAAGGGTGGGAGTGGGACTCGAACCCCTTCCCTCACACTCACAACACAACACACTTACCACTCGGCCCGGCAGGGCTATCCAACCATGGTTTGCAAGATTTAATTTAAGTACTCATTTTTCCTTTTTAGCTTATAAGCCTGAATTGCTCAATTTCGTTTTTCTTATTTTTCTTAGGTTAGTTTTAGAGTCTAGAATTTTTAGTAATTTTTTTAGAATTTTTAAAATTAGTTTAGTATTTTTTATAATTTAATTTCTTTAAAAGTTTTAAAAATTCATAAAAACTACAAAAATTATCAAAAAAAATATTTTTCTTTTTAGGAAATTTTCTTTAGTCATCTTTTACGTAGGAAAAATAGAAAAACTTTTGTAGGGTCATTTTTATAAACTTTTGATTTTTAAAGCTCGGGTCTCGGGCCCGATTTTCGTTTTGACTCATTTTAACTCGTTTTAACTCCGTTTTTGGTCTAGTCTTTTTCATTCTTCGTTATTAGTCCCCTAGAGTAGATTATAAGTAAAAAAATTATTTGTAGGGATAATTTTTAAGATTTTAGGTTTTTGACCCCTTGTTCAGGATTTCTGCTCTCGTTTTTCAGTATAATTTCATAATTTTTAGGTTTTTCTCAATCGTTTTTGCTTGTTATTGATTAATTTAGCTTTCTACACTCTCAAATCATTAATCTCTTTCAACCTCTAATTTTCCGTCTGTATCGATTCCCAATCACAGCCTCGTTGGGGATAAACGACCCGGGAATATTCTATACTACTTTTCGGTTTCATTGATTATTTTTAGATTATACTTATTATATGTATTTTATATTATATATTATGTATATATATATATATAAGAGGTCTAGTTAACACCAATC